>CANYBF011288612.1:0-12967 GCA_948192965.1 Dalechampia spathulata | reverse complement strand
TCTTCTTCTATATATTACAACATTCATTTCTATTCTATCTTACCTTCAACCTTTTTATTTATTTATTTATTTTTATCTTATTCAATTTAATAATTATAATCTAACCTTTAAATGTGCCTGTTGTTTTCTATTCAATTAGTTATTAATTTATAACTAAAACAAAAATACATAGAACCAATTTAATTTAATGCACACAAATTATAAAGATAGTTTGAGATTTTAAAATTACTTTTTTTTATAAAAAAATTTATTTCATGACTTGTGATTTTAAACAAATTCAGTTTTCTTTTAAATTTAGTTTTCAGGCGTGACATGATTTTCTTTAGGAATTATATTTTTATGGTATGTTTTAAATTATTATATATTACATAAATATAATGTCTTGACCGGACCAATATCAACTTGATTGTTATATTTAAGACATCATCGGATAAACTGTAACGACAATAACCCATATAATTCAATCCCAAAATAAACAAAAAAAAAATACATAATCCCATTTAAACTATAAAATCATTAAAAAAATACATAAATTTTAAAATAAAAAAATGACAAATTTGAAATAAGAAGATGATGGATAAGAAGTTGCTAGAAATCAACAATAAATATATTTAGATCTAAAAATACAATTAAAAATAAAAAAAAAAGAAGGAAAATAATCAGATAAAGAACAACTGAAAATAAAAATAAAAATATGAAAAATAATAAAACCAAGGATGACAGAATGACATTTAACGAAGATAGTCATATTGTATCTTCTGTCAACAAATTTATATTTTATTATTTTTATATTATGAATTTGATAGATTGAAGTATATATGATTTTTCCATCATTCTGCTAAATCACATTTTTACTTTATTACATTATATTTAAAAAAATGTAAAAATACATTTCTAAATTCCATTTTTTAAAAATTTTTTTTAATTTAAAGATAAATACTATTTTTTAAAATTTATGTGAAGATAAATATTATTTTTTTAAAATTTATCACAAATAAATATAAAAATTAATCTAACAAATATAAATAATAAAATAAAATTTTTTTTAATATAAATTAATTTGCAAAATAAATTTATTAATTATAATCAATATACTATTTTATATCATAATATATTAATTGTAATTATCACTGCTAACTTTATTTGTATTTATTAATTACTAATTATTTTATATTTTATATTATATTACCTATTTTTATCTAAAAAATTTTATTTAAAAATAAACACTACTGATTTTATTTATAATTATTAATTAGTTATTATTTTATAATTTATATTATATTGTCTAATTTTTTACCTAGATAAATTTTATTGAATGATAAATACTACTAATTTGATTTGTATTTGTTAATTAATAATTATTTTATATTTTATAAGATATTTATTAAAGTTAGAAGATATCCTATATTGTTAAAATATATATTAAAATTTTTAAACTCATATTATAAAAACTAATCGAAGTAAATTGATTAAACACACTTCTCTCAAATTTTTAATTAAATTATAATTTTATCATTTTTTTAAATTTATTAAAACTAATTATTTTTACTATAAATAATTAGTTTTAAAAAAATAAAAGTTTATTAAATAATCTAAATTTACTAATACTAATTCTATTTAATTTTAATAATTTAATAGTAATGATTCTAACTTATAATAATTGAATTCTATAATAAAATTATACGAAAAAAATTAATATTTATGATTATTTTTAAAAATATGAGTATTTATTAAAATTATAAAATATTACACATTATTAACATATGATTTAATTTTTTTAATTGAAACTCTATAATTGTTTAGAATTTATATAATTTGATTTTCTAAATTATTAAAGTTTAGAAAATTTTAATTCTATCAAATTTATAGTAGATAATTTATTAAAATAAAATTTATTTTATTTTAATTATCTAATAGTAATAATTTTAATTTATAAAAAATAATTTTTATAATAAAATTATTTAAATAAAAATATTATTTATTATTTTTTTAAAAAATACTATATATTTATTAAAATTATATAATATCTCATATTGTTAATTTAAAATTTAACTTTTTCAAATTCATACCATAAAAATTAACTGAAGTATATTCATTGAGTATACATCTCCTTATTTTTTTTAACTAATATTTTAAAAGAGAAGACGAATAAGTAAAAATGATGATTTTATTATTAAAAGAGGATGGAGGATAAAGGAAAAAGATAGTTTTACACTTTTTCTTAAATTTTATTATTTTTTAAAAGATTTAATTTGTTACTTATTAATTATTTTATATTTTATGTTATATTCTATTATTTATTACAATATATTAAGATAGGAAAGGAAATGATGTAAAAATACAAGTCTACCCTTCACTTCTCTCTCCTTCAATTTTAATTCAAAAATAAATACTATTTTTTAAAATTTACATGAAAATAAATATTAATTTTTAAAATTTATTAAAAATCAATATAACAAATAATATAACAAATATAAATAATAAAATAAAGTTTTATTTAATATAAATTAGTATGAAAAAAAATTTATTAATTGTAATTAGTGTATTATTTTATATTATAATATATTAAAAAAGGGAAGGGTGATATTGGAAAAGACAATTTTATCCTTTCCTCAAAATTTTATTATTTTCTAAAAGATTTAATTAGTTAACTACTAATTATTTTATATTTTATGTTATATTGTCTTATTTTTATCTAAACAAATTTTTTTCAAATATATTTATTAAAGTCATACAATATCTCATATTATTAATTTAAGATTTAACTTTTTCAAATTCATACCATAAAACCCAAATGAATTAGATTCATTAAGTATATATCGCTTAATTTTTTAATTAATATTTTTAAAAAGAAGTAGAATAAATAAAATTAATAATTTTATCATTATAATATATTAAAAGAGAGTGAAGGATAAAAGAAAATATTGTTTTATCCTTCTCCATAAATTTTTTATTTTCTAAAATATTTAATTTATTCACTACTAATTATTTTATATTTTTTATTATATTATCTTCTTTTTATCTAAATAAATTTTATTCAAAAATAATTAATTTTATTTACATTTTCTAATTACTAATTATTTTATATTATATTAGCTAATTTTTATCTAAATAAATTTTATTCAAAAATAAATCCTAGTAATTTTATTTATATTTGTTAATTACTAATTATTTTATATGTTATATTACATTATCTAATTTTTTACTTAAATAAATTTTATTAAAAGATAAATACTATAAATTTGATTTGTATTTATTATTTAAAAATTATTTTATATTTTATGAGATATTTATTTAAATTAGAAAATATTTTACATTGTTAATATATAGTTTAATATTTTCAAACTCATACTATAAAAGTCAAACAAAATTTATTGATTGAGCATACTTTTTTTGAATTTTAAATTAATATTATAAGAAATGAAATGAACAAGTAAAAGTAATTTTAATTATCAAATAATAATAATTTTAATTTATAATAACTAATTTCTATCTAAGTATTCTATTCAAAATTAAATATAAATATGAATTATTTTTATTATAAATGATTAGTTTTAAGAAAATAAAAGTTTATTAAATAATCTAAATTTGCTAAAACTAATTCTATTTTATTTTAATAATATAATAATAATAGTTTAAATTTATAATAAATGATTTCTATAGTAAAATTATATAAAGAAAAATATTACTTATGATTATTTTTTAAACTATGAGGTATTTATTAAAGCTACAAAATATTATATATTGTTAACGTATGATTTAAATTTTTCAATGAAAATCCTATGATTATTTAGGATTTTAATAATATAATTATCTAAACTATTAAAGTTTCAAAAATATTAATTATATTAAATTTGTAATAGATAATTTATAATAATTTATTTTATTTTAGTTTAATTATTTATTAGTGAAAATCCTGCGAAAGTATGGTAACACGTGTATGATTTATAGTGGTTCGGCACAACTCTTTACCTATGCCCACTTCTCCTAATTCTTTCACTTAGGATTCCACTAAACCAATCAATCAATACAACAAAGGATTCCTCAATACGAATCCAAACTCTAGTGTTATCAGGCTCACACTCAAACTTTTACAATAAATATAAATGTCACAGTAATTAAACTCTTAATTACAAGATAATGCCCTATGCATTAATCACACACCATCCTAAGATTGCAATAATCAACATTTAGGTTGTGAAAGTAAAGAACAATAAAAGTATACAATACAAGATTGAATTTTTAACAAATTAACTTACTTGTTAATGAAATTTATAGCAGTGTAGAAGCTTTTCACAAAGAAAATAGCTGATAGAAATGTA
Organism: Dalechampia spathulata; assembly: GCA_948192965.1. Classification (NCBI taxonomy): domain Eukaryota; kingdom Viridiplantae; phylum Streptophyta; class Magnoliopsida; order Malpighiales; family Euphorbiaceae; genus Dalechampia; species Dalechampia spathulata. The sequence goes on along the minus strand of CANYBF011288612.1, from coordinate 8,645 downwards.
ATAGCAATGTCAATCTTATAAAATAAATCCATTAGAAAGCTTTTAAAAACTTTATGTAGATGCAAGTACGATTGTACGGATACCTGTACACTCGTACCGCTTTAAACAAAACATGCGGTAAGCTAGGTACGTACGTACCACCCATTGGCATACCCGTACCAAAACTACTCGAACTTTTCATAACATTTGGTACATCCATACCACCATGGGTACGCCCTATACTAATGTTACTGAAACTTTTCAAATATAGGCAGAATGTTTGGTATGATCGTACCACTCCTTGGTACGTCCATACTAAAGCTACTAGAACTTTTCATAACATTGGTATGCCCGTACCAAAGCAAGTAAATCAAATCTGCTTTGGTGGGGTCAACCGTATGCCCGTACCACTCAATACAAAGCAGTGGTACGCCTATACGAAAACTGATACGCTCATACCACATCAAAAAAATCATACTTTAATTTGAATTAACTTAAATTAATTTAAACAAAATATATACATCAAAATTCGGGGTCTAACAAATAGTAATAATTTGAATTTGTAATAACTAATTTTGATAATGAAATTACATAAATAACAATATTATTTATGATTTTTTAAAAAATATGAGATATTTATTAAAGTTACAAAAAAATATTACTAAGTGATATCGAGAAACACTTGATAAGTATAAATAAAAATATTAAACAAAATTTTTTACAAGTATATAATGCTTAAATGATAAATATTAATTCAAAGTTATAATAAATGTTATCATGATAAAAAAAATTTAAAAATAGAAGCAGAAATTATGATAAATGATGGATAAAATAAATTACACTAACGTATAAAACACTTTATAGAAATATAGTATTGTTAAAGTAATAAAAAAATACATTGTTATCAAAAAATTTATGATATATGTGCAAGGATATTCAATATCAAGTCAAAACTATTATTCACTATAAAATTGAAAATAATATGATTTTCATGTTCTATACAAAATTAAAATGCAAAGAATACAATATCATTAAACTTTCACTATATATTAGTTTAACTAGTAGATAAAAATAATCAAATACGATACGACCAACATCTTAAAGATAAAAAAAGTTAGATGAAACTTCTATTTGGAGGAAATAAAATGATTGTTGTATATCTTTGTAGTCTTAAATGAAACTACATCTAATATGATATAAGATTTTTAACATTATACATAATTGAATTTAATATGATATAAGATTTTTAATATTATACATAATTGAAACTAATTAGATAGATGTTGAAATTAGAAGTTACTTTTTTAATGTTATATTTGAAAATTAGATAAATAGTTTACATAATGACCAATAAATATAAAGAAATATTTTAATGAAATTTTACTCTACCAATAAATTGTATGTACCTTTTAAAATTTACTTATACAAGGTTTAAACAATTGAAATATACAACACATTATATATTAAACTTTCATTTACATAAAGTTGATAATAAGACTACCTAAATGATATAAAAGAGATATTTCAAGTAAATAACATAATACATTACAAAATATATAAAAATATTGTAAAGATTAATTAAATTGTTACTCTAATATTATATATGGTAAGGTTTAATTTTTTAGCTATTAGATATATTTATGAAAATAAAAAAATTTATTGAAATTTATATAAAAGTAATTAACAGTTAATTTAAAAAAAGGTGAGTAATAATTATAAAATTATACAAAATATAAAATTTCAAGTATACAATATATAAAATGATTACAATTAATAAACTATTAAAAAAAGGAGACAACTAATTTAAAACAATAATACAATAAGCGTATATATTCATAAAATAGAACATATTAAGTACATGAATAGTTTACAAAAAGATATAAAAGGCTTATAACAATTGCATCCAAAAGTTATTAAAAAATAAAAAATATGTATAATCATTTAAATTAGAAAAATATGATACATAAAAATATTTAATTATATTACTCTAAAATTATTAGAAATGTAAAATAACACAATAAATTGATTAATAATGACAAATCTAAACAAATTACATTACTTAAAAAATTAATATTGAATAATTATTCTTCACAACAATAACAAAACAATATTAAAATTCTAAAATTGTAACATTAATTTTAACTTGTATTAACATCTATTTGTTGGGAGATTTAGAAGTTGAATCATGCTCTTTTCTTCGATTATTTTATTTTTCTAAATTATTTTATGTGAAATATATTTTACTATTTAAACCATTTACTACAAATTATAAAATAGTTGTTTTTAAGCTTTTAAAAGAAATTAAATCTTTATCTATAAATATTAAATTAAACTCTCTCCAATGTAGTTTTCTAAAATCATTGGGAATCAACAAAAATAAAAAATAAAATGGTATTCTACTACATATAAGAAAAATGAATAAAAAAATAATACTATTTTTTAATAAAATATATGCATTCAACAATAAAAAGGATCAATGGTCAATAAAAATTGAACAAATAAAAAATAAATAAAATTTATGTCAAAACTTGCAATAATGTTTTGTTGCTCTATTATTTTTGACTCTTTAATAATATTATTATTTTCTTCAACTTTATATGATAATTAATATCAAAGCTTGAAGTTTTTTGAGAAATATATTTTTCAAGATATTTTTAAAATGAATTTTATAGAAAAATGGAAAGAAATAGAGAAAAAATATATAATAGATATGTTTAAAAAATGGAAAATTTTATTTAAAATAAAAAAAAACAAGAAAGAAGGGTGTGAAGAATGAAATGATAGAAAATAGAAAAAAAATAGAAAAATTGAGATAATGAAAGATATAAAGGAGAAATATATAAATATGAAAAATGAAGAAGAAAAAAATAGTTTAAAAGAAAAGAAGGTAAAAATAAAAAGAAAAAAATGAATCAAAATTTTTTATAAATGAAAGTCAAAAAAGGGTATGGGTACCAGCCATGAATATTGTCACATTCACACACACAGCATCCCTGTGCGTATGCATTTTATGCATATGTCATAATGAATGATTGATTTGTGCATGACATGCATGAATGAGATATGATGCATAAATGTTTTGACATGATGAATGTGAAACAAAATATCTTATAGATGAAGGAAATTCTATATGATATGGAATTTAAAAAGAAAAAAATGAAAATAAAGTGAAAAGATAATTAAAGTATTGAATATGCACTAAAGATGCAAATCAGGTATGCTTTTGTTGAATGTCGTTGATGAAGCTCTATGATGGAATTTATGTATGAAAAGTGATGTATTGGCATGTTTAATATGTTTTTATATGATAATGTATAATTTAAGATAGGCAAGTACAAGTTAAAGTAAAGTGTGAAGCAATGGTATGTAAATGGTAAGATAGGATATAACAGGCATTACATGAAAAGTTAAGGTTCTAATTGGAAATTACAATTATGTAAGATTTATGTTCATAAAAGAGTGATAAGTGTAATATTATATAAGCATGATGTAATAATAATTATGAAAGAGGAAATAAAATGGTGTAAGGAAGTAGTATTGGTTTGCTACTTGTTCATATATGATTAGACTTTTCTTATTATTAAAAAAAACAATATTAAATTAAAACGTTAGTCTTATCTTATTAAGAGGATATTAGCCATTTATTTTCATTCTTTTCTTTCATTAAATGTTTTCCTTCTTCTTCCTCTCTTGTTCTTATGTTATAGCATAAACAACAACTATAGCAATCAAAGGTAAAAATCATACATAGGTTTCAATTTTCATGCTCTTTTGATATTCTATATGCTCTACTCATATTTTCTTCTTCTTCTTCTTCTTTATGTTTGCTAACATCTTAAATGAAAACTTTAGTTGTTTTAGGTTATGATGATTTTGTATAAAATAAAGAATTGGATTGAAGGATGAAGGAATAAGAAAGTAGAAGTGTTAAATTTGATGTTATGTATAACCAAACCAATTTCTATTTTAATGTGTGAAGACTATGTAAACACTACTTTACATCACTTGTATTAGCCATTTTAGTTGATGATTGAGGGTTGTAAAAGATGTTTGAAAGGTGTTTAGATGGTTTATTATGCTTAATGATTAATGGCATATCCATGAATATGAGAATCATTGTAAAGTTGCTCATGCTTAGATAGATTTGAATGAAGTAAAATCTATGATAAATTGTATTTGATGAATGATTGAACTTTAAATTATGTTTAATTGATGTTTATAGCAAGTTTTGATAGTGTTTTTAAAGTGTTTTGGTCGTGGGAATATGTTAGGAAGCTTAAGGAACTATTTGAGGGTGGTTTGGGTGTGAAAAATAATGAAAAACGAGTGTTTTTAGAGGAGGACGAGTCTTACACGAGTTGTGTAAAGCTCTCTATGACTTGTATAGCTCACAAGCATCCTAAACATGTATTTTTTTAGTAAGGGCTAAGTTCTACACGACTCGTGTAAAGCTGTACACGACTCGTGTAAAGCTGTAAAGGCTGGTTTTGAGTGATTTTGTCAATAATATTTGAATGCCTTATCGAATGAGTTTTGAGGCATGTAATATATCGTTGGAAAGATCTTTGAGTCTAGTTTTCAATGGTATAAAAATTATTTAATTTAAAGATTATTTGCTTAGGTAAAAGTCTTGTATAATAAGCAAAGGTCTTAGAAGGTAAAATGTTTTGTATTAAAAAGTGATTAAAAAGAGATATAATTCTACTTATAACTTGGTTTACATTGAAATCTTTTGGAAGTCATTAATTTTATCCTTAAATTATATGTATATATATATATATATATATATATATATATATATATATATATTTGAGTAGGGTATTAGTTGAACAATCTTAAGAATCCTTTATGATTGCTTAATTGTATTAAGTCATAGACTTACCTATAAGGTAATTGAAAAGAAAGTAATGTGTTATAAATCTTTATATGAATTGTTTCTTTTATTAAGTATGGACACTTTGTAATGTTATAGGTGGTATGAAGGAAGATTTACAAGTATCACCAAGGGGTTTGGATAAGAGGAAGTCCATTGCAGGTTTATGCTTTTCATTTCTTAACCCATTAAAGGTCTTGAAATAATGTTTTCTCCGTTGATTGCTTGTTATAACAAAGTAATGAGTTAATATTGTGAATGGTATTATATGGTCATTATTGCATATGAGCATTAAAGCATCATTTATACATCATGACATGATTCATTCATACACAAAGACATATTCATGACATTGCAAAGAAGTTACAAGGTGGATAAGGGAAGAAAAGAGATGTTACAGAAAAAGAAACGTACTGGGTCATATAATTAATGGATTCCCTTAAAGGAATCATATAGATACAATGGATCTCCCAAGAGAGATAAGGTTCACAGAACCCTACAGTGATATAATGTTTGGCCTCCTTCGGGAGTTGAGTACCGATACCTAGAGGGATCTGGTACAAAAAGGATTTATGTATAATATTTCCAAATGAGATAAAAGATTACAAAGAGTTGAGGGAAAGTGCACAACATGATTGCATTCTCAAAAGCATAGACATTATCATCCACATATGGTGAAAATATAAGGATTGATGATGATGGATGTATGATATAAATATTTATACATATCATACATATATATTTATATGATGATTCTCTTATATGACAATGGATGGAGGAAACGTTACAAAGGATTGTATATGGTATTTGTTCTTATACTATTAATGTCAAATATTCAACATTGATATAGTAAAATGTTAGTTGACATTATATGATGATGATACATTATTTTATGAATATTATGTGAAAGTTGATATTGCTATGTTGTTATTGAATATTGAAATATCACATACATATTGTTATAGCACCACTGAGTTTTATACTCAGCGTTTGTCATTTAATGAACGCAGGACCTAATTCAATCGGGGAGCGATAAGAGTAGCTGATATACAGTTGGCTAAGGTCGGGTCTTTCGTAAAGCCCTAACCTAGATGCAATTTGGACTTTAATAATATACTCTGAGATGTTATTTCTCATGATATAGCAAATTTCATTTCTCATTTGACAGTATTACTTATTCTGGTGTATTTGTACTGTATATTTATGTAATATCGCTATAACTTATCAATATGAATATGGTATGGTAATGATGCATATTAACAATAAGCAAATGACATATTAAATTTCACCACAGAATCCAATGAATAATGCTTAATGAATAGTAAATATTATAAAAAAGTTATGCATCCCTTGTAATGTAATTAATGATTTCCGTTATTAGGAGGTTATCAATTATGCTACGAGAGCATGTTGCATCAGGTTGGAGTGTGACAAGTACCATTCTAGAAAGTCCATAAATTTACAGACGACTGGTTGGCAAGCTGCTTTATCTAGGTTTAACTTGACTTGATATTAGACATGCAACACAACAACTTAACTAATACATGCAAGTGCCTTACCGAGGTCACCTCACAGCTGTACATCATGTCATTTGATACTTAAAAGGCCAACAAGCTAATGGTCTTTTCTTTCTAATAGGACATTCTACCAAGGTTACAACATATTTTGACGTCGATTGAGCCATATGTAAGGTTACCAAACAATCCATCACAGGATTTTGCATCTTCCTTGGTGGGGCTCTAATCTCCTGGAAAACCAAGAAACAAACCACAGTTAGTAGATCCTCAGCAAAAGTCGAGTATAGAAGTATGGCCAAAACAGTATGATAATTAAAGTAGATCACTTACTTGTTAAAGGATTTTTAGATTTCCCCAGATTTGTCAATTCTGTTGTACTGTGATAACCAGGCAATAGTTCACATCGCGAAGAACCCTGTTTTTCATGAAAGGACAAAACACGTTGAAATTGACTATCATGTGGTTCGCAATAACATGAAAGAAGGAATTATTCAAGCCATCCATGTCAGTTTTGCTACACAGGTTGCAGATCTATTCACAAAATCACTTAGCGTAACGAAGTTTTGTAATTTACTGCTCAAGCTTCAATTGGCGTTTTAACCATTGATTTCACCTTGTGGAGGGAATGAAGAACTATATGAAGCTGACAACATAAACAGAAAAGGAGAGTATTTTGATTGATACATAAAAGGATTCAAATGAGGAATGAAAATAGAGAACAGAGAATAGAGAAGAAAAAAGAGATGACGGTCTGAGAGAAGAGTCTGAAGCATAGGAAAGAGCAAACTGTAGTAATTATGAAGAATGGGAAAAGCCATGGGATATGAGAGGGTTTTACTCATATATGACAACATTTTATTATTTGGATTAAATTGTAGCATTTTATAGAAAGTTCTAGAGCTTGTATACGTATTCCCCTTTTAGTTACAAAACATATATATATATAGTATGAATGAAAGGAATAATACACGGTTCCAAAAATATCGATGAGGCTTGTTAAATTTTGGATGTAATACTTCTTTATCTCACGAATATTATATTATAGATTTTTACGAAGATAATGTTAGTTTTATAAATTAATACTCAGTTTATTTTAAAAGGTTCATTCCTAAAATTTTAACTTTTATTTTCATGTGTAAAGAAAGTATTTTATTTGAATTTAAATTTTCTTCTAATCCTTCCTAAAATATTTACTTATAAATTTATTTTAATTGAAAATATATTTAGAATTTAAATATCTTCCTAATCTTTTTCTAGCATATTTATTTACTGAATTATTTTATCCTGCAAATGGAAAAGAAAATTGAAAATTCTCCTAAAGATAGCATGTTTTATGACAAGAGCATTCTGAGAAGATTCTCACTATAAAAGGAAAGAATTATGCTAACATCTATAAAAAATTTTAAGGTAAAAAATTTTAATTTTTTTTATTTGGTGTAAAAGGGAAAATAATTTCTCATTTGATGTGAAAATATACTTGATCGTCAATTTTGTTAGAATAATTTCTAATATTTGATTCATGTATTTATAGTTTTATAATTCCAATTAATGTTACGCATGATCATGATTAGTGTTGTATTGTGTTTGGAATTATTGGGTGAAATTCCCTCCCTCTTATCCTATTAAAATTAAAGTTTAAGGGTTAAAAGTTTGGTTATAAATGATGTAAGGGCCTATTAAGAACTTGGCCAATTAAAGGGTATATTTACTATTATTTATATAATAGTTAATATAACATAAAAGGATTACGATATGTGAAAAAACAAACAGAAAAAGCCATAACCCTAATCACAGAGAAAATCTCTTATATCATCAAGGAGTAAATCAAAGGGTTCAGGATCAAAGAGGTGAAACACTACGTAAATCAAAGCCGTGGAATCAAGCTTCTTATTATGGATCCAAGTATATTTTTCTAACTCTTTCTTATGATTGAATTCCCATATTTTATATTTTGGTTGGATTAATTTATTTGTATATGGTTCTGGATTATGTGAAATCGCTTTCGCATTATAGTTAAACATTAAATTTTCTATCAATGGTATTAGAGCCAGGTTTACAAATAATTAATTCACCAAATTAGGGTTTATGAAATTTGAGAATTTTATGAAATTAAGGTTTATAAATAAAGTTATTATAAGTTATTATATATATTAAAATATTAAGTTTTATTAGTTTAATTAAATCTTAAATAATAGTTAAATCTAATTACTAAAGTAATTAGATTTATTAAAGTTTTAAGCATTTAATTAAATTAAATATTAACACTAAATTATAGT
>CANYBF011288472.1:0-13029 GCA_948192965.1 Dalechampia spathulata | reverse complement strand
ATATATATATATTATATATACATACATTGAAAAATTATATACATTAATAATTTATACATTGCTACGGATTTAGCTACGGAATTTAATTCCGTAGCTAAATTGTGACGGATTTAGCTACGGAATTAATTCCGTAGCTAAATTGTGACAAATACTACAAGTTTGTTGCCATATGGCGACGGCAATAGCGACGACAATGATCCGTCGCTATTTGGAGACGATTTTAGCTACCCCTTTGTTTTCCGTCGCTATTTTATCTTTTCTGTAGCTATTCCGTTTCTATTTAGCTATGGAATTAATCCGTAGCTAAATTCTGTAGCTATTCAGCTTATTTTTTGTAGTGAATTAGGATTAAAATTTAGAATTATTATTTAATTCAATCGGGATTTTTGATAATTTTAAAATCCAAATTAAGTATAATAAGGGATCTTTATCCTATTATAATAGAATTTGAACTCTAATCCTAATTCAATTTGGACTTGTTCCATCACTATAAATAGAGACCTATAGCTATCATACTTGGTCTCTTAAAGTGAAGATGATTCAAATCAAAGCTCACCTCAATGATAAGCGACAATCATGTATCAAGATTTCGGAAGTCAAGAGCAACCATATGCAACTGAACATAATTTTATATATCAAAACTCCTGCCATTGGATGTTTTGCTCCATCATAACCTTCAACGACGACAGTTCCAGTTTTATCAACTTGGTTAGAGAAAGTTCCTCATGAATTTACCAACTCAAGCCAAGACGTCATTAAATCAACTTGTTTGCTTTTGAAGTCTCCATTCAAGTTTGAGAGAAGTTCTTCTGACAACCTGTCCTTGTTGAAAAAGTGTATTGCCCTCAAAGACATATCATGGCTATCCACCTTCAAGGTTACCAGTGAATTCTCATATTCTCCATGTTATTGGGAGTGGCTTAAAGATATTCTTGCAGTAAATAAAGCATTGCTCATATAAGCTCACATTTATGATGCTATTTTTGCATCACTTTTCATTTATGACAAGTCTGCTAACATCATGCAATACTTTTATGAGCATTGGAGTCCATTAACCAACACTCTCTACTTGCCTCTTGGAGAAGATTCAATTTCACTTTGAGATTTGCATTCTTTAAGCAAACTTCCCATTTTAGGCACCTTCTATGCTGAAGTCATACCTTTCACTGAAGAACTTGTAGGCTTTGATGGTGGTAATGAATTTCTTCCACCAAGTTATCAATACTTGTTTCATGCTTATCACAAGCTTGCCAATGACCAATACCAAGTGAAGATTGATGAATGGATCAAATTTTGATTTCATGGAGCTATCAGATATGCTGAACCTCCAGGAAAAGATTACTTGAAAAGAACTTCAGCTCCAAAGAAGACATTCTGCCTATCTGGAATAATCGATAAGGCCTTACCTTGGAATAAGGCCGGTCAATGTTCCTTTATCCTTCTTGGCATCAAGGATCGCGCTTTACAAGATGATATTTACTTAGCCACTTTTCTTTCTTATTGGCTATGTAAATTTGTATTGCCCCATGGAGTTTCAAATCTCATCTGCCCCAGCACTTTTAAAGTTTCAAGCATGATGGCCATGAGAGATAGCTTTTGCTTAGTTGTTCCAGTCTTAGCTAGCATCTATCATGGATTGAGTAAAATTTCTAACCCTACCAACCTGAACTCTTATGGTGTTTACTTCCTAGTTCACTATGTCTATGGTTAGTTAGCAAATAGGTATGATACTCACTTCTTTGAAGGGAAGAATGTAAGTCCAGCTCGCATGACTTGTTATGGAGGCTTAAGGATGACTCGCTTCTTTAAAGATCATGAAGTGGAGAACCTTTTCAAGGAAGGTCGATTTGAGACCAAGCATATGATCTTTCCACCTCAAGAAATAACCATCATTGACAATGATGCCTTTTATGATGGTCCATTTAACTGGATTGAATACATTATCAGTCTTTGCTCCAGCGATATGACTTTTCATTGTAGGGACATGTTTTATATTCAAGCATATTGCCTTACCAGATTTAGCAGACATTTTTGCTTTACCTAAGATATCCCTGATGATCTTCGAAAGCCAATGAGACAACCTACTTTGAAGGAAGTCCTCCAATTTTGGAAGTCTTTAACAAGTCTTAGGATTAAAAACTTGAAGAACGCATTTGATCTTGAAGAACACCTTGAGGTCTTGAAGGCTTGGAGAGCTTGTAACTTGAGAGCTTTTTGTTGCTTTAGGCTTTCAAAAATGTGTGTTTTGAAATGAAAGGAAGGCCTCCTATTTATAGTGATTTGAAGGAGAAGGATTTTACAGATTTAACCATTATCCTCATTTCAAAACAATTATCACTTCATTTATTTATTATTTTAATACTATTTATCTTACTATTAAAATAATTTAAATTTAGATAATAAATCAGATAATTTTGATTGATTTAAAATCTATTTAATTTATTAGATTAAGATAATTATTTAATCTAATTATTTTCTAGATCAAAAATATTTATTTAATTGATCCATAAAATATATTTCATTTATTAGATTAAAATAATTATTTAATCTAATAATTTCATAGATCAAAAATATATTTAATTGATTGAAAAATTAATTTGAATTTTTTTTGATATCTACATGCACATATGTATAATCTTAAGAAATCAATTTCATAAATTAGAAACAAATGCAATTAATAATCTATATAAACAAAAAATGTACAATATAGTATAATCATTTTAATAAATTCTAACATAATGACTGTGGCCATTCATATCAAAATACTTATATATTCTTCATTATATGATAAAAATAAAGTATAATACAAGATAATTGGGTACTTTCAAGCCAACAAAATAATCTCACAATTTCTTATACTAATCATTATCGAAATATTTTTCGAAATCTCATACGTATCAACTCTCATGCATATAAACTCATATGTATATTAGAATTATCACTCAAATTTACATCATCTAAATTATGTTACATCTACTCGTATTAAATTTTCAAACTAGATATTTAAATTTATATTTTTTAAATTATCTTATATTGCTCCTGTTTTTTTCACTCTTCCAAACCTAAAATAGCTCTGCCATATCAAATATTATCAAAATCCAAGTGATATTTGAAGGTAATATTTTCAAATAAAATAATATCAAAACCAAGATGATATTCTTAAAATAAATATAGTCTAAATTCAAAATAATATTCTCAAAATAAATATTATATAAATCCAAGATAACATCAAGTATAACATCTCACATTTACTAATTCATTAACATATAAAATAAGGATTTTAAAAATAAAATAAATCTATAGAAATCATAATTGTATAATTTATATGAGAAATAAAACACCTTTTGTGTTGTTAGCTGTATTGTTTTGAATTCTTTGTAGGGTACTGTGTGTTGTTATTGGCAGTGGCAGTGAGCTTAAAGCCAGCGACTACAGCTAAAGAAAAAGCCATTCTAGAGAATTTAACCGTTTGAAGGTTAGCTATTTGTATATACCCAACTGCCAAATCATCATTTTTAACGAAAATTGGGGTTTTAATGGTAAATTGATCAAATCTGGTACATGATTTAACCCATAAGATTTAATCTTATTGCTTTGTTGTCATCTAATCACTGGAAACTTTTCAACTGATGAGGTATAATATGGATGAATATAGTGTTTTATTTATGATAATTTTAAATCGAATCAAAAATAAATTGAAAATCAAATTAATAAAACAGTAATTAAATTAAAATAATTAAAAATCAAAAAAATTAAAAATTGAATTGAAATAATTAAAAATAAAAAATAAAAAAATCAACTAGATAATAACTATTAAAACAACATAATTTAAAAATATTATATATATATATATATATATATATAAATATAAAATCAAATCATTTTATATTTGATTTTTATTTTTTCTATTGGATTACTAAATAGCTTTAATAGAACCAAAACTCAAAAACAAAAAAATTTACTTCGTTAACGACTTAATCAAACTAAATTATATTTAAAATTATAAAATATTATCAGTTTAATTAATGGTAACTTTCGCTTTTAGAAGTATGATGGCAGAAAGGATATGAAATTTACAAGAGAAGTGATCGGGAGTATGATTTCTCCAATGATAGATTTTGAAGTTAATTAAATGACTTGAAAATTGGTCATTTTAAAGTGTACTTGCGTTGGTTGGATGCATCGAAGGTCAAATTTGTGAGGTAATGGCTGAAGCTGAGGATCTCAAAAAGCGCCCGGGCCTAATTCAGTTGATACTTGGATGGGTGTTGAGATATTAAGAGTCCACGGTTTGAGTCTTGACAGTCGCAGTGTGAGAGTCACATCCTCTGAGTAAGTTCCTTGTGGGCATCAAGATCACGGACCACCATCTAAGAGGTCACTGGATACCATAATTTATCCCTCCATAATTATTCAGGCTCGGGTGTAGAGCCTTTTGGGGTGAGTGCATCAACTTTTTTGAGATACCAAGGATCTCAAAAAGCTTTGTATCAACGAATCTAACAAGGCAACAATGGACCCATCCAACTGTTCACGTAATGATTTTAACTTGTCTTTTCTAAGTAGCATTCACCGTCTTTCCGGTTCACAAGTACACACATGTACGGCTACTCTATTAGTAAATGACAAGGTTTTAGAAAATCCAAAAAAATGGAAGCTGATAATGGACAAAAGACAGCTTGATCTTAATCCAACGACATCAGTTGAACGGGTTCCTCTTTTTTTTTTTAATGCATTTCTGCAGAAATATAGATTTTGAGTCGTGTCTTAAAGAACTCCAGTGTTTAAGTTAATAACAAGGTTGAAGAACAAAGAAGAATTGATTCTAGTAATAGTGTGAATACGTACCTTAGATATGGAACCCACTCTCTATATCTTCTGGTGCTTAGTTTTTTAACACTGGTTGGACATGGAACTCCAAAATATTATCCTCTCTGGATTATAACCATATTTGATAATAATAGTTTACACAATGCTTAATATTTTAATTTAATTAAAATACTATTCTTTTATATTATAATATTTGCTAACATATAATATAACTTAGTATTTAAAAATTTAAAAAATATTCATAAAAAATTAATCCTTCCAATTTTTAGAAGTTGGAGTTGAGCTTTTCTACTTATTTTAATCATATTTTATTTAATCACTAATTTAAATGTTATTATTATTTACTATTTGAACAATTAAATCCTAAATAAAACAAAAAAGTCAATAATTAAATCCTAATAAAATAAATAACAATTACTAAAACAACTAATTTTTATTAATATTATGTTTTAAAATAGGGGTTAAATAAGTTGTTTTTCTCCCATTCACATATGAATAAATACAGTGATAAAAAATTTTTTTTGTATAAATTTAATATATTGTATAAAATTATAAATTTATCAATAATATAATAATATATATTAGTTTTTATTAAATATTATATATATTATAATTGATACATATTATTAATAAATTAATAATCATATTGCATGTAAAATGCATCATAAGAGGATGATTTTACCACGTGTTTGATACATATACATTTGGTTTTAAAAAAGGAAAAAGGAAACGAAAAACTGAATCCAGCAGCCGCACACGTTCATCTTCAATCATTGGAAACACCATTTTCTTAGTAAAATGCACCTTGTAGATTATAATTACATGGCAAGTACTATTATGGAGGCGGATTTCTCAAGTTTAGTTTCTGTCTTGTACGCAAATGACCTGCATGCTTACGTTCACTTCACTCTCTTTAGTTTTCTTCTTATTTTCTGTTTCTTTTACTGGATCCCGTGTCTCTTCTCTCTCTCTTCTGTCAGTGAATCATCTGCAAAATTGGTTTTAACGTGTTTCTGATCGGATATTTGGCTATAAATACATGTTCATTTCATGTTTGTTTAATAACTACTCGACCTGTTGCCCTTTTCTTTTCATGCTTAGAGTTTCTGCCACCGCCTCTTCTCTCTATATTGCATGAATAGAAAAGACAGCGTCCTGTCAACTTCTCAAGGTATACGCTGTAATGAATTTTCTGATTTCACGAAATCAGAAAACGAAGACGGTCAAGAGATTTTGAATAGAAACGATGAATGATTGATCACTTGAAACCAGATTTTTCTATCGTTTTAAGATAATTTAATCCGTACTCTCAAAACGTGCAGATTTTCCTGCCTTGAATTGAGGAAGTAAGATAGCTACTAAAATGGACAAGACAGCAATTGCCTTTGAAGCTATTAGCAAGGAGACTGTTGATCTGGTACAAATTTAAGACTGGTCCGCTTGTTTTATCGTTTTAGCGAATCCTATTTGCTGTTCTTTGTAGAGAGATGGCTATCCATCATATAAACAAATATTATCGCTGTTACAATCAGGAAATGCATTGACATTGAAAACCTGATAGGACAGAACTAGAAATATGAGTGTCTTCAGTGGTTTGTAATGAACTTGCGAGGTTATCATTCAAGATCGGCGTGGTTGCTAATGGTGAGTTGGGTTTTGACAGGAGACCATTCCAGTTGAAGAGGTTTTTGAGAAGCTGAAATGCACAAAGAGTGGTCTCACTTCTGATGAGGTTCAGCAGCGGACATCGGTATTTGGGTACAACAAGCTTGAAGAAAAAAAGGTATTTTTGAAGAACTTGTTTCAATCTTTCTCTTTTCTTGTTGCTTACGTCAGTTGGTTTAGCCCATTATATTTATGTATGATTCAATTGTAATGGATCTTTTTGTTGAATTTTAGTTCTTCTTTCTGCTTAATAGGAAAGTAAAATACTCATGTTTTTGGGGTTTATGTGGAATCCATTATCATGGGTTATGCAAGCTGCGGCAATTATGGCCCTCGCTCTTGCACATGGAGGCGTAAGTTTATCATCTTATTATCTTCAAAACCTAAATGAAAATATCCAATTAAAACATGAACTCACTGGTTTTATGAGTTTTGAAAATCATTCTGCAGGATGAAGGGACAGACTACCATGATTTTGTTGGTATTTTGGCTCTGCTCATTATCAATTCAACCATCAGCTTCATAGAGGAAAACAATGCTGGAAATGCAGCTGCTGCTCTCATGGCTCGGCTAGCACCAAAAGCGAAGGTTTAGCCTCATGGAGATAAGCTTTTCTTTCAAAACCTGACTTGTTTTTCGGATTAGCCAATTAAATCCAACAAATCGTTTACAACAGGTTTTGCGAGATGGGAGCTGGGGAGAGGTGGATGCTGCTGTTTTAGTCCCTGGAGATATTATCAGTATCAAACTAGGCGATATCATTCCTGCTGATGCTAGATTGCTCGAAGGAGATCCTTTGAAAATCGATCAGGTGCCTTGACTATTAATCAAGACGAACAATCGAATCAAATGGAAGAAATTCTGAAAAATACGTTTGTTTTTCTCCAGTCTGCTCTGACAGGAGAGTCGCTTCCAGTATCAAAACATCCTGGTGATGGAGTTTACTCTGGTTCAACATGTAAACAAGGAGAGATTGAAGCAGTTGTTATTGCTACTGGAGTACACACCTTCTTTGGAAAGGCAGCTCATCTCGTCGAATCCACCACACACGTGGGCCATTTTCAGAAGGTTCTTATCAGAATTCCTTTCACCATCTTGTTAAGTGATTCAGCTAATGGTTACAAGAAAGCTATCGAACATATTAAATATCAGATCTGGCGAGGTCATATTTCTCTTCGTCGTTTCAGGTTTTGACCGCTATCGGAAACTTCTGCATATGTTCTATTGCCATTGGCATGGTGATTGAAATCATCGTAATATATGGGATTCAAGGAAGAAAATATCGTGTAGGCATAGACAACCTTCTAGTTTTACTCATTGGTGGTATCCCCATTGCTATGCCGACAGTACTTTCTGTGACCATGGCCATAGGTTCTCATCGCTTGTCTCAGCAGGTACTTCGTTAAATTCACGAAGCTAACAGCATCATCTCCTTCACCAATTTGATGTTTTGATTGAATTATCAAAAACTACTTGCAGGGTGCCATTACAAAGCGAATGACAGCTATTGAGGAAATGGCAGGAATGGATGTGCTCTGCAGTGATAAAACTGGAACTTTAACACTTAATAAACTCACTGTCGACAAAACTTTGATAGAGGTATTTCCTTAATTTTCCCTTAAATTCTTTGTTTTTTTCCATGATAATAGTTTTAACATGGGTCAAAATAATCGATCATTGCACTTGAATCTGTCATGCAAAGACAATTGATTTCATTCATTTTATGATAGGTCTTTGCAAAAGGCGTTGACAAGGATATGGTTGTACTAATGGCTGCAAGGGCTTCAAGATTGGAAAATCAAGATGCTATTGATGCAGCAATAGTCTCCATGCTTGCTGATCCTAAAGAGGTATATCATTTTCTCAATTGCATGATCCTATCATTTGTTTTCCTTGCTCTTGACATTTGTTTCTGCTACTTATATTTCATTTCATCTTTGTATTGTTAGGCTCGAGCTGGAATCACTGAAGTTCACTTTCTTCCATTCAATCCAACTGATAAAAGAACAGCACTTACATACTTAGACGGTGCAGGCAGGATGCATAAAGTGAGCAAGGGAGCGCCAGAGCAGGTTTGTATCAATAATCTTCCAGGATCTGGTGTCTTTTCACTGAATCGACTGAAGTTCATTACTTGATTTCTTCCTCTTGTGCCTCTACTTCAGATTCTCAGTTTGGCTTCGAATAAATCTGATATTGCACAAAAAGTACATGCTATAATTGATAAATTTGCTGAGCGTGGACTTCGATCTCTTGCGGTTGCTCGGCAGGTATAAGCGTCAGTTCATTTAGTTTGGAAGGTTTGTTTCTTAATGATTGTTAACGAGGAGAATATGATAATCTATTAGGAGGTGCCAGCTGGTACAAAAGACAGTCCTGGTGGTCCCTGGGAATTTGTGGGTCTTCTCCCTCTTTTTGATCCTCCTCGCCATGATAGCGCTGAAACAATCAGAAGAGCTCTAGACCTTGGTGTTGGAGTCAAAATGATCACGGGTGATCAGCTTGCAATCGCGAAAGAGACGGGGAGACGGCTTGGAATGGGCTCAAACATGTACCCGTCATCCTCTTTACTTGGCCAAAACAAAGACGGATCGATTGGAGTTTTATCCGTTGATGAACTCATTGAAAACGCTGATGGTTTTGCTGGCGTGTTCCCTGGTAAGTACCTTAATCTGTACTCGTAAATGAAGATTTTAGTTATTAATAACCTCGTTTGACTTCTTTTCATTTGTAGAACATAAGTTCGAGATTGTGAAACGACTTCAAGCCACAAAACATATAGTGGGAATGACTGGTGATGGAGTTAATGATGCACCTGCACTGAAGATTGCAGACATAGGAATTGCTGTGGCAGATTCAACGGATGCTGCTCGTGGTGCTTCTGATATAGTTCTCACAGAACCTGGATTGAGTGTAATCATTAGCGCTGTTTTGACAAGCCGTGCAATCTTTCAAAGAATGAAGAATTACACTGTAAGATGATGCTGGTAAACCTTGAATTCAATGAGACTGAACATGGTTAAAATTCTTTGGTGATCACGTTTTGTCTTCTTTCTTTCCATATTTCCAACAGATATATGCAGTGTCCATCACCATACGTATTGTGGTAAGTTCCCTATACGTTGCTTTTCGGTCATCAAGTTTATTGGCATTGAAAACTGTGATTCCTAACGGCAAGAGCATTTGTTCAACAGATGGGATTTATGCTGCTCACTTGTTTCTGGAAGTTCAATTTCCCACCATTTATGGTTCTGATTATTGCCATTCTGAATGATGGTAAGCATTATAATTCCTCTATCCTCTTCCTAAAAAGAGAATGTATTAATGACATTTTTCTAACTTATATGCATGTGCAGGAACGATCATGACAATATCCAAAGACAGGGTAAAGCCATCACCAATACCAGACAGCTGGAAGCTGAGCGAAATTTTTGCAACAGGGATAGTTATAGGTGCATATCTTGCTGTCATGACAGTCATCTTCTTCTGGGGAGCTTATGAAACTGATTTCTTCACGGTAAAAAAAGCTAATTGCTTCATCATGTTTAAATTTTCAGCGTGTCTTATTTACCATCTCAAGAAAAATGGAAAGTGAACTCTTTGATTAGAATTTTCATGGTTATTCCAGAAACACTTTCATGTGCATAGCCTCCAGAGGACTGATTACGACATCTCGGATGAACATGTCGCCAAGCAACTGAATCGTCAGCTAGCATCAGCTGTGTACCTTCAAGTTAGTATAATCAGTCAGGCTCTAATCTTCGTGACTCGATCCAGGAGCTGGTCCTTCACAGAGAGACCTGGCCTTCTTCTTGTCATCGCTTTCATCATTGCTCAATTGGTACATGGCTATAAATTCTGTTCATATTCTTTCTTGTTCACCGAACTCCACCACCGTTCCGTCATCTGTTTAAACTAGCAATGCCTAATCTACGCAGGTTGCAACAGTAATATCAGCCACAGCAACATGGGATTTTGCTGGAATTACTAAAATTGGGTGGAAATGGACGGGAGTTATATGGTTATACAACACCATAACCTATCTGCTTCTGGATCCTATCAAGTTTGCTGTTAGATATGCATTGAGCGGCAAAGCCTGGAGCCTAGTGTACAACCAAAGAGTGAGTGAAATCAAACATGCTGTAGACCACTGTATCGAGGCCTACGATCCATTATGTCATTCATTTTCAAGGTTGCTCATCAGATTTTCTCGATAACTAGGTTTCCCTGATTTCTGCAGACGGCAATGACCACCCAAAAGGACTTTGGCAAGGAAGCTCGTGAAGCAGCATGGGCAGCCGAGCAGCGAACTCTTCATGGCCTGCAATCTTCGGAATCCAAGATGTTCTCTGAAAAGCACACATTCAGGGACATTAGCGTAATGGCTGAAGAAGCCAGAAGACGAGCAGAGATTGCAAGGTTTGTTTCTCAATCATGAAAATCTTAAGACAATCGCTAAAAACAATACCCTTGTCGGCTTATGACCGGGTTTCATATTGTAACAGATTAAGGGAGCTTCACACTCTGAAAGGCAAGGTAGAATCGTTTGCCAGGCTGAAGGGTTTAGATATTGATGTCAACCCACATTACACAGTCTAAAACTCATGATTACACTGCACAAAGTTGAATTCTCTCCAAGAAATCGTTTCGACCTGGACAGGGTATCACCGTCGAATGTCAAGTCACCATTTCTTCCCGTTTTTGAATTCACAAGCCGGCCTCCTCGTCGTCCCTGATGGCCGTTGTAGATCCGTTTTCTACCATTGTTATGCTTTCAATAAAAGCTTTTCAATATAAAATTTGATAATATGTAATTCCTTCTCCAAGTCATGACCAATAATTATTCAGTTTCATTCTAATTGTCGACTTTATAATTTTTTTCCAAAATAATTGTTCCACTAAGCTATCTAGGTACGAGTCTCAAGTCAAATCAAATTTATCTATTATACATCATTTCTAAATTGATGGAATCATGATATTTATTACCCATAATAGGATCAATGAGGTAAATTAATGATCAACTAGTAAGCTAACTTGGCCTCGTCTCATCAAAATACCCTTATTATTTTACTTTTCAACTTCCCTACATTGCATGTGGAGTTTTTCCACTACTTGGAGGTTTCCAACATCGATGCTTCGATCTTCCAATATGGATGACTTTAAATTTTGTTCATAAGAAATGGTGGTTATGCAATGATTTGTTTGTAAAGTTAATTGATATTGCAAGTAAAAAATATGTTTTCAACCTAATACATGAACTAAAAGGTAAGATCAATAAACAAACCAACTAATCAAGTCTTGAAACTAGTATATTAACTACACTTCACACTTATTCCAAATGATTATCAAATTACCATTTTAGCCATTAGCTCCCAATATTCAAATCACTATAAAAACATCAACCTGCCATGTTACCATTGAATCACTTTACATTCAGCTTAAGAGGCAAAATCAAAGAGAAAAGATAAAAGGTGAGAATATAAAAAAGGTAGGATGCAAAATCACAAAAGCTCTACTCATTATCATGCCTATGACGTTTGCTAGTTTGAACATTCAAGAAGCATGGGATTGGCCTTAAGAGATTCCATATGAGCTTGTGATTGAAACTATCTGCTATCAAGATTACAATGGCACATGCTCTAAAAATGATAAATTATTCCATTTCTTAACTAATCCTTGAGAGGAAAAATGTTTAGCTCAATGTTATCCTTTTGCTTGACATGAGCCCGATGTGATAATGAAAATAATTAACCTCATTGCATAATCTAAATGATAAAAGTTTGAATTTCAAGTTTTACGTTTCATTATTTCATGAAAGCAGGTGGAGAAGGAGCAACCAACAAAAAGACAAATCTTTTGTTTTTTTAAAAAATCATTAATTATATTCTATCTTGTATATTCATATATGAAAATTAAGGGAACCCATATGTTTTCGTTGTACACTTTCTCATATTTCTATTTGAACTCTAGTTTACCTTATAAGACTCTGAAGTTAGCATATTTGATTCGATATGTATATTTTTTTTAAATGTATATATTTGATAAATATAGATAATAAATATGAATATAAAATTTCATAAATACTACTAAAAGGAGACATTTAAGAAGTAGTACTTAAAAGATGGTATTTCAAATCTTATAAAAATATGAAATTTCATGAAATACATACATTTTATTCTTAATTGTCACGTCTTTTACCCACGTATACATGCTCTCATAGAATGTTTATTAACTTTCTCTTCTAGAAAGTCAACAAATATCCTACAAGGGATTTACGTACATTTTTTTTTTACAATTTATAAATATGCATACGATCCAACATCCAATAAATTTCAGTCCCTGGATTATCATAATATCACAATTACCTTATCATCATATCAGAGTTATCACTTACATACATATTATAATTTAAGCATCATCATAATTATTCATTATTACAAACCATTAATAATGTTACTTAATTTAAGGTACTGCCAAGTACCATACTTAAAAGTTTGCACAAACTTGCGGAATAGAAGTCTGAAGGATAAATAA
>CANYBF011288097.1:0-7500 GCA_948192965.1 Dalechampia spathulata | reverse complement strand
GTGCAGTTTTGGGGTCTGTTTGGGCTTCTGAGTTGGGTTGGCTGTTGCCGTGTAAATGTCAGCGTTTTGAATACTGCTGGGTCCCCCTTTTATTTGGATCCTCATTACGGTGCCGGTTTACCCTGTAACATTAATCAGAGTACTTTTATAAGGTTCTCTCAGTACGATGTCATTTTACTCCTTTATTTACTCTGCGTTTTGGTGATTTCTGGCACGGTGTCATTTCATTACTTTTGTCTTGGTCAACATTTCTGAGGAGGCTTTCCTGTTGACCTGGATACGAGGTCGTTTTGGGGGCTTTGGGATTTCTTCTAGGACTGGGACACGGTGCTGTTTTGACCCGGAGTCTGGGTCTACTTCTCTTCGGGAGGTCTTCCTGGGTTTTTGCCACTTGATGGGCAGAAGAGACAAGTCCAAGAAAGGTGTCGGCTCCTTGGGGCTTCACGTGGATTTGGCTTGTCCCAAAGCCACTTCCTCTGTTAATGGTGGTAAGGATGCGGCAGAGGGTCCACAACCTCTACACGACCCCAGTTTGAATAATGTAGTCCCTCTTATTCCCTGTACCACTTCTGTAGTGCATAGCGTTAGCAGGACATCTGGACATGATTTGGAGATGGGGGTTGTCTCACACACGGTATCCCCTCATTCTCTGACTTCTGAAGGTCGAGTGTCTCCTTTAGATGGCATGATGGCTTCGCCTAGTCCAAATGGAGGTGGGCAACCTACTGATGCGTCCACTTATATTGGGAAGGTGGATATGAGCGATATGTCTCAGGGATTTGAGAAAGGAATTATGAATGATGACTCTATGGTTCAACAAATGGTGGAGGTTGCTCCGATAGCTGACATTGATTCCTTGAGCACGCAGGCACCGAAGGTCTCCTCGTCAGAGCCGATGATAGAGGCCTGCAATGCTCCCACTATTAAGCCTTCCTATGCCGGTTTATTTAAGGATAATCGTCAGGTGGATAAAGGTTTTAAATTGCACCATGTTGACGTGGGCGAAGAAGTTGAACTTGAGGAAGAGGATTTGGTTAATGTGGTAAAAACTTGGGGTTGGTGTGCAGTAGGTTCTTTTTCATGTCATTTTCCTGGGATAAAGGCTTTACAGGGATTGGCGATTCGATGGGGTTTTAGGTGCAGAATCTTCCCGCATCACCAAGGGTGGGTGATCTTTAGCTTCGAATTAGAGGAGGACAAAGCTTCAGCTATAGCAAGAGGACCCTACCTAATTAATGGGAAATCTCTTTTTCTTAGGAACCTACCCTATGGTTTTAGCTTCTCCCATCATGAATTCATGCAGGTCCCGGTGTGGATTCAATTGCCGAACCTCCCTATGGACTGCTGGGGGCCTAAAGCATTGAGTAAGATCGCCTCCAAAGTCGGTGTCCCTTGTGCGTCTGACAAGGTTACTCGTAGCAGGGAGAGAATGGCTTTCGCCAGGATTCTGGTTATTGTAGATATCTTGGAGGAACCGGTGTCCTCCTTTAAGGTTTCGCTTCGAAAGGGTGTTTCCTACGAACAGAAGGTGGTGTATGAGAGCTTTTCAAATTTTTGCTGGCATTGCAAGAAATATGGGCACAACTATTTCTCTTGTCAGGAAATTGAGGCTTTGAAGAAGGATAATGAGGATGGTAGACAGGTGAATTTGGGAGTTGAGGCTACCAAATTGGATGGGACTAGAGAGGTGCCACTTCCTAGGTATCTTGACTCTGTCTCTCAAGACCCGTTGGAGGGAAAGAAGAAGTTAACCTCTTATCGGCCTATTAAGCGTATCCAGCCTACTCGGATGGATGTCAGTCTCGCTGATGGCAGTATCTGTAATCCTGGTTTCATGGAGGAGCAACGTCCTGGCTGCAGTTCCAAGGCCGGACTGCTAGGGGGGTGCCTTGAGGATTCAGGATTTGGGAGCCTTGAGAATACTGAAGTTAGAGGTAAGGCCAATTGTCATGCTGTGGATAAGGTGGTGGCATCTGATGGGGGCCTTGCGAGTGGGCCGGTTCATGATGGGCCTTCTAGCTCAAAGTCCATAGAGATTTCAACTGGATTTCAAGGTCCGTCAAGGGATTATGTGGATGTTATATTGGATAGTAAGGGTTCAGATGGATGTTTAGTGGGCTCCATGGGACAGGAAGGACAGTCGGTTGCTAAGGCCCAAACTCTGATTGGGCTAGACTCGGGCCGTTCTTCTCTTAATGCAAACCCAGGTTTGTATGGACCTCAATCCTTCTCTTCATCTCACTCTCACCCGTCCGATGAGCATAATCAGTCTACTGAGGAAGAAGTTTGGACTAAGTCGTCAAGGAGGAAAGGGAAGAAGGGAAAGAAGCATATGCTGACTGAATGTGTGTTGGAACAGATAGATTCGGAGAACATTAACTCTTCTTTGCTGGAGCAGAGGAGTGTCGGAAATAATAAGGGCCGAGGGCCAACATGAATTGCCTCACGTGGAATTTAAGGGGTCTCAATTCTGCCCCGACTCAAAATTGGCTTTTTTCAGCTCATTAGGAAGAAGAACATTGCTCTTTGCGGTTTACTTGAAACCAAGTTGAATATGGGTAGTGCTGCTCGTATTGTAAATAACAGGTTACCAGGATGGGAATTTGTACATAATTTTGATTTACAGGCGGGTGGGAGAATACTTGTCTGCTGGAATCCAGATTTAGTTACCTGTCAGGTTCTCAACACTGATAGGCAATTCATTCGCTGCCAGGTTCGCTGTTATGAGCTGGACTTGCTGTTCCAAGTGGTTGTTGTGTATGGGCTCTATAGTGTCACTGAGCGAAGATGTTTGTGGGACAGCCTGATGGATATTAGAGATCACTGTAATTCACCTTGGATCCTCATGGGTGATCTTAATTGCGTTGCTGACCCGTCGGAACGTATTAGCTCCTCAAACTCGTCCGCTTATTTCATGAGGGACTTAGTGGAATTTAAGTGCCTCCTTAACTTGGAAGATGTTCCTTCCACTGGCAGCTTCTACACCTTGAATAGGAGTACACATTGGGCCAAGCTAGACTGAGTCATGGCTAACAATGAGTGGTGGGAGCTTGGAGTTGACTGTTTGACTGAATTTATGCCTATGGTCATTTACTCGGATCACTGCCCTGCCCTTGTCAGGATTGGTTGGCATGACAGTGCGGGTTCTAAATCCTTCAGGTTCTTTAACATGTGGATCAGTCATTGGGATTTTCCCTCTTTAGTTCAGGAAGTTTGGAACATGGACTGCGTTGGGGCTAAACAATTTCAACTCTGTATGAAGCTTCGCAGGCTGAAGGTCCCTCTTAAGAAGTTAAACTGAACTGCATTTGGTAATCTGAAGGAAAAAACCCAGCTGGCTAAGGAAGAATTTGCTCGGCTAAATGAAGATCTTTTGAGTAATCCGGGTAGTGAGTCTCTCTGTAAGCAGGTCGCTGAAGCTAGACGTAGGGCCATTTTCTTGGAGGAAGCTGAGCTTCATTTTGTCAGGCAGAAGGTGAAATGTAACCACCTCTTCCAAGGTGACCGATCCACGGCCTACTTCCATGCAATTATCAAAAAGAATGCTGCCCGTAATAGGATTTCCCATCTCGTTAAGGAAGACTGTTCTTGTACTAAATCTTCAGCCGAAGTTGCTGAATGTCTGGTCAACTTTTACAGAGATCTTTTGGGTTCAAACTCTATTGGGACTGACGGTGATACTTCTGTTTGGAATGAAGGGGCTATACTTTCAGAAGATGATCAGAGTGCTCTTATTAGACCTGTCTCTAGTTCGAAAATTTAGGATGCTCTGTTTTCAATGGGGAATGAAAAGGCCCCGGGACCCGATGCGTTCACAGCCGGTTTTTTCAAAAGCCAATGGGAGATTGTGGGAACACTTATCACTGAAGTTGTTATGGAATTTTTCTACACCGGGAGATTGCTTTAACAACTGAATCATACTTTCATCTGTCTAATTCCAAAGAAGCTACATAATCGGACTACTGGGGATTTTCATCCCATTTCATGTACGAATGTGATCTACAAGATTATTGCCAAGATATTGGCCAGCAAAATCTCGGGTTCCCTAGACGGATGCATAAATCAAGCCCAGTCTGCATTTATTCAAGGTAGAAGTATGTTGGACAATATCTTCTTGGCCCAGGAATTAGTTAGAGGTTTTTCCCGCAAGCGTATCTCCCCCCGATGCCTCTTAAACATTGACATCAAGAAGGCATTCGATTTTGTTTCGTGGAGCTTTCTTCGTTTGGCTCTTCATGGGTTGCGGTTTCTGGATGCTTTCATTAGCTGGGTTATCGCATGTGTTACATCTGCCTCTTATTCGGTTGTGATTAATGGGGAGACCTGTGGGTACTTTAAAGGGGGAAGGGGTCTGCGGCAAGGGAATCCAATGTCACCCTATCTTTTCATCATCTGTTTTGAGTACTTTTCCAGACTTCTTCGCAGAAACACCAAACTCAGCTCCTTTAATTTTCATCCTTTGTGTACGTTTAGAGGAGTGGATCATGCTTTATTTGCTGACGACCTTATTCTTTTTTCAAGAGGTGACTTTGGCCCAGTTAAGGTCCTTTTTGACACGTTGCAAACCTTCGAGCTTGTGTCTGGCCTGGGCATCAGTTACAGCAAGTCGTCTCTTTTTCTTGCCGGTGTTCCCAGCTGTGTGGAGGAACTTATTTTAGATTACACGCATATCTCTAAAGGCCAGTTTCCGATTAGGTATCTTGGGGTCCCTCTCTCCCCGCAAGCCCTTAAATCCAGTGATCTACATGGGATGTTCACTGTAATTAGCAATTATATTGCTGCATGGAACTCCAAAACTCTCTCGTATGCGGGGCGGTTTGTTTTGATCAAGTCGGTGATATTTGGGGTTATCTCTTTCTGGCTGCAAATAATCCCCATTAACGTTACCATGCTGGCCCGTGTGACATCTATCTGCAGGTGGTTTCTCTGGGGTTCTAGGGCCTGTAAAGTCTCATGAAGTGACATGTGCATACCTGCTCAAGAAGGTGGTTTGGGGTTGAGGGATTTGAAACTCTGGAATTCCGTTCTGCTTTCTAAAATTCTTTGGGATATTCATCGGCATAAGGCGTCTCTTTGGGTTCGGTGGGTTCACGGTATTTATCTTGGTGACCGAAGTATTTGGACCTTCATACCTCATCGGAGAGACTCTAATTTGCTTAAAAGTCTTGCTAGGATCAGGGACCTTCTCTTGCTTAAAATGGGTAATCAAAACCGTGTTATTCAATTTATAGAAGCAGCTTCTGTTGGTGGAAAGTTGAAGGTCAGTAGCCTATATGAGGAACTAAGGGATAAGGGGGTTTCTAGACCTTGGATGAAGGTCATATGGTCCAACTATATTCCACCGAAATACTCCTTTGCTGCCTGGCTCGCATTCAGGAATCGTTTGCCCACTAGAATGAACCTCGGCTACCTCAATATTGATAGATTTTGTGCTATGTGTCATACGCATCCGGAATGTATTGATCATCTTTATTTTAAATATGAATAGGTGTGGCCTATTTGGAGTTTGATTCGCAATTGGTTAGGCATCTCATGTGAGCTTTCTACTCTTGGCCGCGCAGCTCGTGTATTCCTTCACTCACATAGAGGCCGGCGCATGAAGACAAAGGCTATGAAGATCTCTTTTGCCGCAGTGATCTACTATATTTGGCAGGCTCGAAATGCTTTGATTTTTGAGCATAAGCCTTTTACTTGTATTGATGTATTTGCTAAGATTCAAACTGTGGTTTACAGGATTCTTCATAGACTTTATCCTCATAGCAGTATAGATTTTTGAGGCTTTTATTTTTGTTGTAGTTTAGGCTTTGAGGCGCTGCATTGGCCTTTTGGAGTTCTCTTTTTGGTAGTTGATGAATAGTCTGATTTGTTAGGATATGCCCCTCCTATACTTGTACATCTCTCTTGGTTAATATATTCACCCTTTAACCAAAAAAAAAAAAGAAAGAGCTCTCAGTCTGTCAATCCTTACTATGTCTGGACCTGGTAAGTTTCCCCGTGTTGAGTCAAATTAAGCCGCAGGCTCCACTCCTGGTGGTGCCATTCCGTCAATTCCTTTAAGTTTCAGCCTTGCGACCATACTCCCCCCGGAACCCAAAGACTTTGATTTCTCATAAGGTGCCAGCGGAGTCCTAAAAGCAACATCCGCCGATCCTTGGTCAACATCATTTATGGTTGAGACTAGGACGGTATCTGATCGTCTTCGAGCCCCTAACTTTCATTCTTGATTAATGAAAACATCCTTGGCAAATGCTTTCACAGTTGTTCGTCTTTCATAAATCCAAGAATTTCACCTCTAACTATGAAATACGAATGCCCCCGACTGTCCCTGTTAATCATTACTCCGATCCCGAAGGCCAACACAATAGGACCGAAATCCTATGATGTTATCCCATGCTAATGTATGCAGAGCGTAGGCTTGCTTTGAACACTCTAATTTCTTCAAAGTAACGGCGTTGGAGGCACGACCCGGCCAGTTAAGGCCAGGAGCGCATCGCCGGCAAAAGGGACGAGTCGACAGGTGCACACCGCTAGGCGGACCGGTCGACCCAACCCAAGGTCCAACTACGAGCTTTTTAACTGCAACAACTTAAATATACGCTATTGGAGCTGGAATTACCGCGACTGCTGGCACCAGACTTGCCCTCCAATGGATCGTCGTTAAGGGATTTAGATTGTACTCATTCCAATTACCAGACTCGATGAGCCCGATATTGTTATTTATTGTCACTACCTCCCCGTGTCAGGATTGGGTAATTTGCGCATCTGCTGCCTTCATTGGATGTGGTAGCCGTTTCTTAGGCTCCCTCTCCGGAATCGAATCCTAATTCTCCATCACCCGTCACCAACATGGTAGGCCTCTATCCTACCATCGAATGTTGATAGGGCAGAAATTTGAATGATGCATCACCGGCACGAAGGCCGTGTGATCCGTCGAGTTATCATGAATCATCAGAGCAACAGACGGAGCCCGCGTTGACCTTTTATCTAATAAATGCATCCCTTCCAGAAGTCGGGGTTTGTTGCACGTGGCAGTCTGCCCTATACCCAGGCAGTCCCCGCAGCCAGTCTCGGCCACCGACAGGCACCAACCCGCGACCAGT
The DNA here is from genome assembly GCA_948192965.1 of Dalechampia spathulata. Classification (NCBI taxonomy): domain Eukaryota; kingdom Viridiplantae; phylum Streptophyta; class Magnoliopsida; order Malpighiales; family Euphorbiaceae; genus Dalechampia; species Dalechampia spathulata. The sequence continues at coordinate 400 of CANYBF011288097.1, read as the reverse complement.
CTCGGCCACCAACAGGCAGTCCTGCGAGGATTCTCGCCCATGCCTAGGCAGTCCCCGCGGCCAGTCTCGGCTACCGACAGGCAGTCCTGCGAGGATTCTGCCCCATGCCCAGGTAGTCCCCGCGGCCAGTCTCGGCCACCGACAGGTAGTCTTGCAAGGATTCTCGCCCATGCCCAGGCAGTCCCCGTGGCCAGTCTCTGTGACACCCGGGGCTGACGAGGGTGGGGAGTGATCGCCGGTGCCAGAAAGAGCACGGATAAGGAGCGGCTCCTGGTAGGCTTCTAGGCGGAGGGGCACATGAATGAACTGATCCCACACCCGAAAAAGAGGGATCCCGAGACTGTGTAAGGATGGGGTTGCATAGTTGAGTGATTTCGAGATTGTGCAGGTATGGGACTGT
>CANYBF011288035.1:0-12795 GCA_948192965.1 Dalechampia spathulata | reverse complement strand
GATGGCATTTGGATTTTGAATTAAGGTTGAAACAATGGAGAAATTTAAATCAGAGTAAGTAATTAATTAATGTCTTGTAACAGAAATGGACTCCTTATCAACTGGTGTAGGAAGCAAATCGAAGCCATGCACCAAGTTTTTCAGGTTCAAATCTTTTTCTCACCTAAATAACTTTTGAATTACATTGGTAATATTTTAAGTTACTCTAAGGATTTCAATTTGTTGTTTTACCAAGATGAGGTTCTGTTTGCGCCATTGCTCTTGTGCTGGAAAAAACAAGAATTTACCCCAAAGCTGCTCATATATTTTAATTGGTTTAGATGGTTCTTGTGTCCCAATAATTTACACAGTTTCCACTAATTTGATTAATGTAAATATCGAAAATAATGTTTCTACTGTTAAGTGTTTTGCTACAGCTATTGAAACAACTTTCTGTTGGTAATTTATAAATAAAGAACCTGCCAAGTAAGTTGAAATCAGTCTCTGCAGTTGAACCTAAAATTCTAGCAGTAAGTTCACTTATGGACAACGCAATTTTGTGAATGAACATTGCAGGTATGATTTGTGTAATTTCAACATTTTGTTGTAACATAGCAAGAATAATTCCCATAGATTTTGCTAATTGTTTATTTATATGTTACTGCATCCAATACTTTATCTCTTTTCCAGTTTGCATTCATATCATACACACCTGACAATGAGTGTTACATATACTACTATGTTTTTTAATCATATTGCACAAATACTCTCCATTGATACTGTCTTATGTTTCCAAATGCACTTCTCAATCTGTGAAGCTGTATTAAAATATCCAAGAAATAAACATCTTAGTGGGTATGTTCTGAGAGTTTGCTTAGAATAGATACTGTTGCTCATCAATCATGTTACTCTTTTATTTGATTGCCAAGTCTTGGTGAGAATCCATGTTTCTTTGCTTCTTCTGGGCGTGCAGTGTTTTGTACTGTGAATGGTTTGCGAAACTGATTATTTGTGTTTGGATTGCAGTATGGCTGGCTGTCAATTTGGCGAAAGCTGCCATTTTTTGCACTATGTTCCCGGTGGCTATAATGCTGTAGCTCAAATGATGAATCTGGGTCCATCCGTGACTTCGGTTTCTAGAAATATGCCAACACCTTCATTGACCGCTCCTAATGGTTCTGCTCCACCAGCAGTTAAGAGCCGCTTGTGCAACAAATATAACACTGCTGAAGGTTGCAAATTTGGTGACAAATGTAATTTTGCGCATGGTGAATGGGAACTTGGCAAACCCATCGCTCCATCCCATGATGATCCACGTGCCTTTGGAGCTATTCCAGGCCGTATGGGCGGCAGGATGGAACCACCTCAATCTGGCCCTGTTGCTAGCTTCGGTGCCTCTGCAACTGCAAAAATAAGCGTGGAAGCATCCCTTGCTGGAGCCATCATTGGCAAGGGTGGTGTGAATTCAAAGCAGATCTCTCGCCAAACAGGAGCCAAGTTATCCGTTCGGGATCATGAGATTGATCCCAATCTCAAGAACATTGAATTTGAGGGATCATTTGAACAAATTAAGCAAGCAAGTGCTATGGTGTCACAGTTAATTGCTAATCTTAGTTCGGCGAACGCATCTGCAAAAGGCAGCGGATCAACAGGGGGCCATGGTCATCCAGGAAACAACTTCAAAACAAAGTTATGCGAAAACTTCTCAAAAGGGTCTTGCACCTTTGGTCAGAGATGTCACTTTGCACATGGTGCGGCCGAATTACGCAAGTCAGGTATCTGATTGGATGGTCAGCTTTTTTAGTTAGTTTCATTGATCGCTTAAATTTTTGTGCAATCTTGTATTCGTGAGAGCCGTCGGACTGCAACATTGCAATCCTTCTAGATTGACAGCGACAGATACTAGATATAATTTCTTTCTATGGAACTAGCAAATAGCCCTTAGAGAGAGCTTTTTCGTTCACTTCCTCATTTTTCTTTCTATTACATGGTTGGTTTGTTTATATTTGACATTTCATTTTCCCTGTATGTTGTTGGAAGGGCTCTTCTTAACTCGGAAATCGAACCAAAGCTACACCAAACAAAAATGTTCAGTTGGGTTTTATGATCAGTTGAGATTTGTGATTTTTAACTTCAAAAACTCGATTAAGCAAAATACTTCTCACATATGGCTTAGTGTGCTAAAGTGTTTAACAAAACTAGGGATGGTGATGAGGCGGTTCAATTGAATTGTCCCATAATCTGGTCAAACAGGATGGAGGCACAACCGAAGCTATAATCATTCTGTGGTGGTTTGGTTCCGGTGAACCATGAATATATTTTCTTTCCTAATTGATACTGGTGGTTTTATTTTGGCTTTTTACAAAAATGCACTATATATAAGATATTGTTTAAATATATAACGGTTATTCTTCAATATTTGATTAATATTTAACAGAATTTTGATATGGATTCAACCAGTACTTTCTATATTTTTAATTATTATTATTAACAGCCTTGGGTACTTTTTAACTCTATTTTTGTCACCCACCCTTTATTTGTTTTTTTTTTTTTTTTGGTTAAAATCGGTTCCGCCGGAGGATGCAAGGACCGGTTTCAGTTTCAACGTTTTTGAACCGGAATCTGAACTTTCAATTCCTGAATCGTTGATCACCTGGAATATAAGTTCAGTTGTCTAGGTTTTTATTATATAGAACAATTAAACGTGAGTATAAATGAGTTGACGCTCACAAACTTGATTATCAATACAATATACACATATAGTGATTATAAATTATATAAATAATGTTGATTATATTATAATTAAATTCTAATCATTTTTTAAATTAAATAGTTGAGAATTAATTAAAGAGCTTAAAATTAAAACTATAAACTCGGTATAGTGTCCAAACAACATAGTTACAGTCGAACCGGATAGTCGAAATACAGGCGCGTGGTAGACTCGGGAGCAAACTTAAATTCAACCCAACAAACTCCCGCACATGAACAAGGCGCACAACCCCTATACATGGTGGTCTATGACCACCGTCTTCCCTCAGCAACCAAATCCAGTAGGCTTCAGTCCTCTGGTTACCAGTGCCATGTCCATGCACGACGGAGAGAATATGTTGGGTCCGTTTTGCCCCATGTAAACGAGCTTGTTTCAGAGGCAGAAGTTGGTGCCCGGCCGGCAATAGTGTAGTGAGCATCAGCACCGCCCTCGTTGGCTAGCTTCGAGGCTGCGTTTTGCTGACGAGCCAGTAGTTTCTTCCACTCTGCTTGTGCTTGCTTCTCTTCCTTTTTCTCTGTCGCCATTTGCTTCTCCTTTGGGTCATTTGTTGTCATTCTCTCCGCCTACCAACAAATAAAAAACAAAAATTGTAAGAACTCTTTCTATCATCATATGAAACCTCGAATTTCCATATGTTCTCTGCGTGTGGGTGACGAAATTCCTAGTCTGAAGATCACATAATATAGAATCAAACAAATTGACGATTGTATCTTAAAAAATTCATGCAAAAGATAATTGAAGAGGGAAAGAAAGAAAAGGAAAAGAACCTATTCTTGGAGGGTGGCCTTGGTCTTGTCCATGGCAGCCTTAGCGAAGGCGGCTGTGTTGGCTGCGGATTCCTTCGTCGACTGCATCTTTCCCACTAATACTTTCTTCTTCTTCTTCTTCTAATCAACCCCTCGGCATCACTTCCCAATAATTTATATTCGACTTCTTAACTTTTCCACTAAAGACGTGGCGCTTCATGAACATAATTTTGCATGAGATAATTAATTATTAATTTTTTGATTGACATACAAAATTAAATAAATTATTTTTAAAGATGGAAGTGTATAAGATTCATTAAATTTTTAAAATTTTTCCTTAAATATTTTATTGATTAATTTAAATTAAAGTTATGATGAATTAAAATGTTAATTAAATTCAAATATATTAGTATTTTATTCAGGTCAGCACAACAAGAACGCTGTGAGTTGGTTTTTTTTATAAAAAAAAAACTCTCTCGAATTAATACTTTACATTAAATATTAATAATATGTTAATTATTATAATAATTATATGTTAATGAAATTGATATACATTTAATATTTTAATAAATGAATAATTTTATGTGATGGATAAGAACATCGGGGATGGTCAACGTGGCAATGGCGGGAAAAGAGTGGCAACGGAATGCTGGAAGTTTGGTACGCGTGGCACTCACCGTCACAGTGATCTCTGCTGCTTAGCTCTCTTGCCTATTTGTTGTATTTAGCTGTTTCTAATAGTTTTTAATATTTTAATATTTTATTATTTTTTATTTAAGTTTAAATAATTTAATTTATTTTATAAAATCAAAATAAAAATATTAAAAATAAATTATACATTATAATTTATTATAATAAATATAAATAAGATCCACTGTTATATATAAAAAATATATATAGTGCCCAAAGTGTACGGTTGATGAGATGGAAGAGCACAGTTGACGTGTGGACAGCTGGATATATTTTCTGACTCAAAAATTCTGATTTTCTTAATATTAAAATGTTTCTATTTTATTTTATATATAAATTTAAAATGTTTGAATTTTAATATTATATAATCTAAAATTTAATTAAAAAATTCAACTTTTTTGTTAATTAATATTGTCAGTAAATTAAAATGAGATTTGAAATTTATGAAAATTAAAGATTTATATTTAAAATAAAATAAAATATTTTTAAAAAATTAATTTAAAATGATTAAGAAAAGGTTTGACTTTTTAATATTAATGATTTTGCTGGTGGAGCAAATATATGAATATAAAAGTCATCAACGTCATCTCAATTTGAACTAAATAGATTATTATTATTATTATTATTATTATATAATTTTGAATATTGGTAGGTTTTTACTAAATTGGAAAGGCATAGGTAAAATTGTAATTTCATATAAATATTATTTAATATTAGAGGGTGAATGGTTTGTTAGAAGCAATAATAATAAAGTAGTACCCTGGGTAGCTTAGTGGTAAGGGCTTGAAACGGATGGTACTAGGTTGCGGGTTTGAGTGGTGAGGAGAACAACTTGATTTGTAAGTCCTTAGGGGAACGGAAAAGTAATAAGGTTTGTAAGCTCTGTTGGATTTTATGTCAGGAGTCAATACTCACATTTGGCTGGGGTTGGGTGGTGGGGGAGCCAATACTCGTGCCGAGAGCCATGCTGGGGTTGGGTCATAGATCCAGAATTAGGGGAGCGTAAGTACCGATACTTAGATTACCAAAAAAAAAAAATAAAGTAGTTAAAAAGCTTAACATGTAAGTATGATGAAAATGAGGGGTAATAATGGAAACAATCTGGAGGTAATATATGATTCAGTGAATCCTGAAAAGAAAGGTCATGGGGCCATTTTAGAGACCTAAGACAAACGACTCACTCGTGGTTACTCCCATATTTCCAGGGCCGTCCCAGAGATATTTAACCAGCAGATAAAACCTTTTTTATTATTTATATTAATAAATCATTAATACTTTAAATTATGATGTCATTATAAAAATGACAACATTTTAAAAATTTTATAAAAATAATGAATTTTTTCAAAAAAATAATAATAATAATTAATTTCACTTTCATATTATGTAATATGAATACGTAGAAAAAGAAAAGTTATTTCGTTCTAAATTACAACATTTTATGCATATACATATCGTGACAAGATTAATTTGTCTGTCGTTAAAAAGTCTAATTTTTCAAGTTATTCGGCCAATAAAAATACCCAAAATTGGTTTTTTTTTTGTTTTTTTTACATAAAATAATAAAAAGAATTTCCCTGAAATTCTTCATTTTAAAATTGCCCTAACAACTAATCATACAATATTTTAATTTAATTAATATTGTATTAATAAACTCTTATTAAATTTAGATAGAAAATTCCATTACTAGTATTTAATTTTCAAAAATAAAAAAAATTTATAAAAATATCACATTTTATTATTAAAAAATTGTACATGTGCAAGTTTTTTTTTTAAAATTAATTTTAATTAATTTTAAAAAATCATTATTTTATAAAGAAAATGTAAGAAGACTATTCAAAATGGGAAATGAAATTCATTATTTTTCTAATTATATATATGGATGAAATTATTGATATTAGAAAATTTTATTATTTAATTTAAATTATAAATAATTAATTATGATTGGCTTTTAAAAAATACTAGAAAAGAATTAATAAAAAGCCCACATCTTTCTCTATATATAAATACAGGCATCATCTATCTTGTCTGTAAACAACTGCACCAACTCCCTTTCTGCATCGATTTCTTTGTTCTTCCTTCAGTTCAGAACCAGAAATCAAGAAGAAGATAAGTAATCTTCGTGTGTGTGTGTGTGTGTATATATATGAATGGAGGAATTAATGATGAAGACGATGATGAAACACAAGCAAAAACAAGCGGCCAGCAGTCAAACCACAACGTCATCATCCCTATCGTTGCATAAAAATTCACAGGTTATCTCCAAAGTCAAGCCAAAGATACGTATAATTCACATATTTGCGCCTGAAATCATCAAGACGGATGCTGCTAACTTTCGGGAATTGGTCCAGAGACTTACAGGAAAATCAGCAGCTGATGATCATATGGATAATCATAAGATCAAGAAACCAACAAGGCTGAAAAATCATCATTATTTTCACGATCAGACTTCAGTAGTCACCAAGAAAGTGGAGATGGGAAGCGGGTTCTGTAATGGTTTTGGGTATAAAGATCATACGATTGTTAAAGAAGAAGAGGGATTCTGGCAAGGTGGAAATTCAGCTGGTTTCTTGACAGGTTTTGCAGATTTAGACGGTCTCTTTCAAGAGCTTGGTGGATTTCCGATGGAAGTTAATCTCATGCAAGGTCTTGATGGCAGTCAACTTACCTAAATTCATGATCACCAAAAAAGAAAAATTAAAAAATAAATATTGGGTCTTTTTCCAAATTTCATTTTCGTTCTAGATTGCAGTTCATTACTTGGTCGGAAATTCTTCGCATTCTTCTGAAAATCCAGCTTGACAGTTTACATTTTTCTATGTATATCGGATTACAGCCAAGCAGTTTTGCTTGTTTGTATATATCTTAAAATGAAACATTAAGATCATATCTTTGATTTGATTTACTTTTCATAATCAGATGATTTTATCTTCATCTTCTGCTCCATCCCGAGTTGAAATTTGCTGTGTCTTTATCATTTCTTGATCTTAATTTATAATGACAACTTCTACATGTAAATACAAATGTATTTACTTGTTTGATTCGTCTAGAAAACTTCTTAGAGTAATGACATGTTCATCAAAGCAACGGATCTTGATTTTCTTTTTACAAGAATTACAACCTTCCAACAATAAAATTAATTCTATTCCAATGAGATGAACTCTTTCAAGAATAAAATTCTTTTAATAAATATTTAAAGCTGTTTTATATAAATATTTTACTATTCCATCATAATTAGTGAATAACAAGTTGAATTTTTGTTGATCTTTGGTGTAATTTGGATGGAAGAATGGCAACGAAGGTGGGTGTCTCTTGCAAGTAGAAGACATAGTTTGGCAAATGAGACAAGAACGTGCTCAAGACTAATAATTGATAAATTAATATATATAATTACTTTTCTTTTCTTGCAAGGATTATTGTGTTTCGATATAATTTATTAACACAATTAGTCTTCTCACACTAACAATAATTTAATCAAAATTTTTAAACATTTTCTTTGATCTCACCAAAACAATATTATTTTTCCTAATTTTTTCGAAAAAAAAGAAAAGATGATTGCCACGCATATAGATATACATATATACATATATGTTATATGTATATATATATATATATGTATAAGTATTATGGGAAGAATGGTGAGAATTTGAAGAAGAAGAGTTAGTAGAGAGTCTATGTCCATGTCATTGTTGAAAATGAAAACATATGCATATTTATATCTCTAAGATTTGCAACTTTTAGAGATCCCACACGCACTATATATATATATATATATATATATATATATATAAATGTGTTATATTAATAAATTGCCATTGTCTTGATGTGAACATAATTTGTTTTCCTTTTGTTGTTGTGGTGGGTGTTTCTCTATTATTAGTAAAATCAAAGCAATTTGGCATATGTTTAGATAACACTTTAGAAGCAAATTAATTAATGTTGATTAACAAAACCATGATTCTCACGTGATAATGTTCTCCTTTTTTTTTTAATTTTATTTATATTTAATATATAATCGAAATATATTAATTTTTAAATAAAATTAATTTTCATGATATATATAAGTGCAAATAATATTTTCAAGTTATGTACATGGTATTTAAGATAAAAAAAAATAGTCTTATATCCTAATAATTCTAAAATTGTATATTCGAAGATGCCAAAAATAAAGGAGTAGATGAGACTAAACTTGCATATTGAAACTTATCTGAATTCAACCTATTTAGTTATATATTATTTTTATATTAATACTAACTAAATTTGATTATAATTAATATAAATCACGCTCATCAATAATAATAATAAAATATATTAACTAATCATATCATATCACCTCTAAATTTAGGCTTAAAAAGTTAACCTTACGATGAAAGAAATGTAAAAATTAGATTAAGATGCATTAAGATGACAAATCAAAATAAAATCTTAATATAAAGTGTATGGTTGATATAACAAAAATGGAGGAAATTAAAAATTAAAACTGAAGTTTTAAAAATTGAAGATAAATATATAAAGAAAATAAATAAATTTGGTTAAGTGGTAGTTTACAATAAAGAAAACCAAGTTTGTGGGTAAGTGTTAATTAATTAACATTAAAATTTGACTAAACTCAACCACCATTTTTCAACTCATTTTTATTTATTTGCAATTTGCACTATTTATTTATATGTTCCTGGGGGCGGCAACCTTCATCCATATCAACTTACCCCCTTCATAATTCTATCTTATCATGCAAATATCAAAATTAACTATATTTTTAAAATTAATATTTTAAAATTTTATTAAAACTTTATTATAAATTGCAAGAAGGTTTATTATAAATTTATTTAAAAACTGTTTTTTTTAAAATTATCTATTTTTAGAAAATTTCACAAATCATATAAAATTCGTCACTTTCATAATAATCATCTCCATGGAGGATAAGTGTCACACCCAACCCATACCTGGACTAACATACTCCCGTAGTATACACAATGATCTTCCATACAGAAAATCGCTATATACACTACAAGGAATACGTAAACATGCATAGATAGACGTCATATGGGGACAACACATGTACAGATGGTGTAAAAGTCGCAGCATGCGCGAAATAAAGCCTGGGTCACACACATTCAATTGAATGAGTAAGTCTCTTTTATAAAAATATATTCCTTATCATACAAGGGTTCTGGCTACCTCATCTGTACAAATCATCACCAAAATACATATTACTACCAATAGGATATGTACAAGCTACAAAATAACAACAGGCTAAACAAAAAGGAGCACGCCTGGCTGTCCATGACAACCTCGAGAATAGGATTGCATCTGAATCCGCCTCTTTGCTGATACGAGTAGTCACTACTCTGGCCCCTTAACGGTAGGCTCAGAACCTGCGTCCATCAATTGATAAACGCTGAGTATAAAACTCAGTGGTGCTAGTTAACATACCAATACATAATACATCATCATACATACAAACATGCACAAGCCAGATAATAAAATGCAATGTCGTGCTTGCACCCCTTTCTCTCTTTCTTTTCTTTTCTAACATTACCCCTTTCTCTTTTCTCTGTATTATGCACAATTTCCTATCATGCTGGGTCCCTGTATGTACCGGTACTCAATTTCCGAAGGAGGGCAACTATTATCCGGGTCTTTAAACCCCTTTTTTCCTCTATGTCTTGGGACTCAACTCCCGTAGGAGACAATATAATATACGATTCCATTATGGAATCCTGTAAAATATGACCCAACATGTCTTTCTCCTATTACCTCTCGCTCTTTTCTTTCATTTACAACCCCTCATGTCATGTTTATGCCTATACTCAACAATATAACGAGATATAATAAGCAGGGCATACCGTACTAAGCAATCATCAAGCTCATAGCATAACCACATAGACATATATGGGAATTTAATCCCTAAGCATCAATTCTTTGGCCATACTTGGCCTAGAAGCACAAGAAGAAGTAAAGAAGACACCTGGCATAAGCTAGCACAAACTTGTAGGAAGCTACTTCTAGCGTCTAAATCTGTAAACCAATCACTAAACTCGCTTTTTCATGCTCTCACTCTGTAAAAGCAATTAAGCAGGTTTAATTTTAGTGTTTAGGGAAGTTTAAGGAAAGTTTAGAAAGAAGAAGAATAAGGAAAGTCAAAGAAAAGTCTATGTTTATCCTGTTTAAAATGGTACCTTTAAGTCACGTACGTCCATATCAAATTCCGTACGCCCGTACCAAACTAAAAATCCTGATGCCTTGTGTCACACCCAGACTAGGTGTGCTATGCTCCCGTAGGATAGTTAATGACTCCCAAAGAAAGAAAATCATTAACTACCCCATAAGGGATAAACCATCATCTAAATTTATCATGCATGTGATAATAATAAGTAATGGTAAGTAGGTGAAATAAACTCAGAGCATATCACGACATATCCATCTATTACAATCACTGCCAACTAAAAGATGAATAATAAAATGACCATAATTACATCATATTCTAAGTCCTTGTCTTCACATATCCTTGCTGAATGGTTGTCTTGGGATTCGTGTTCTTTACGCTGTTACTAACCTGCGTCCATCAAATGACGAACGCTGAGTAATTTACTCAGTGGTGCTACTATCTTAATTAAACAATAATATAAAGAAATAACAATATATGGCAAACCTCTTTACCAAAGAATGAGCAGGCGATTACCTACAACACATAAACACCTCCTAGCATGTCCTCTACGGGACAATACTTAGGTCATAGTTTATGGTTAGCAATTCTCTAACACATCATTAATGTTCACCGCACAACACATACAAGATAACTCATATAGCCCATTATAGGGTAGATCATATCACATTGGCGTCATAATAGATAGAGACATATGATATCCGTAACACTTTTAGCATATAATTATGCAGGTTCAGGTAATCATATTACGTATAATGGCATCACACTGCTTTCGTGATATTTCTAATGAATACTCATTTATGCTCATTCATCATCATTTAATATATCCTTGCAATGAGATTGCCAACATCCTTGGCAAACCTCTATCCTGTAACATTCCTTATTTCATTCATCAAATGTCTATGAACCATTCGTATATTCATATATGCACACTTGGTGCATCATCATCTTTTCTCTTTAGATTCATAACATGTAAATGATAATGACATTGTATGAGGATGCAATTATGCTATGCATCACCCTTTTGTTTTCCTGAACATATCATTTCCTTTCTTTCTTTTTATAATTGTGCACAATCTCTCTCTCATATTGGGTCCCTGTAGGTACCGATACTCATCTCCCGTAGGAGGACATATCATCATAGGGTGCTTAGCACCCATAACCTACTGTAGGTCTCGAGACTCATCTCCTCTTAGGGAGGCCATAAGCTAAATGATTCCTTAAAGGAATCCCATCATCATTATGACCCAGTATGATTGGAGCATAGAGCTCTGTTACACCCACATTAGAGACCCTAGGAGTTATGCGTGTATACATGTCTAGGGCTATATGTGAATGCGTATATGTGAATGTATGGGCATACATGATGATGGTTTATGTGTTTGTGTATATGTGATGCGCTGGATTGTTATGTATGCACTTATATGTATTTGAATGAGTGTATGCATTGATGCTATGTGATTGCATGTGTGACGTCACCTTGTTGGGAAGCGTGTCTTCTCGGTCGGATGAGGGATGGCTTGTATTTATGCTTAGGAGTGTGTTTGGAAGTGTATTTAGGTTGGTATGAGTGTTGGGACAGGTTCCGGGCGAGCTAGGCATGCCAATGGGCATGTATTGCATTTTTAAGAAGTGGTACGGGCGTACGTATAGGGCGTACGGTCGTACGAGACAGAGAGGAAATAGGGAACTGAGAGCCTCGAGTGCGTACGGGCGTACCATGGGGGCGTACGGCCATACCGTAGCTCGCAGGAATTCAGTTTGCTCGCAGGTGAACAGTAATTTTATCAGATGAACAGTACCTGTACGGGCGTACCAAAGGGTGGTATGGCCGTACGACAACTCGCAGGTTTTTGGGGTTGTCAGGCTTTTGGAGTCGGTACGGGCGTACCAATGTCCGTACGGCCATACGCGACTCTGTATTTGACTTTTAAGGCAGAAAACCAAACATATTTCATAAGTTTCCTTTCCCTTTTTCTTAAGCAAACGCCCTAAACCCTACCCAAATCACTCTCTAAGTGATTCTATACATCACTAGCGTCAGAGAACGTGAGATATAAGTTGATTACAAGCAGAGACAGGATCATTGGCTATAACTAGAGGTTGATTGCGTTTGAGGTTAGTGCTAGTTTTAATGTTTTAGCCACTTTTTGGCTAGTGATTGCTGCCATATGACTTCAATGAAGTCTAGGCTTATGTTTATGTTTCTTTTGGCTTATTGTGATTACCTACAGAGTTTAGGTGCATGTAATTGATTCAATTGTATCGCTTGTGGATTGATACGTCGATGTTTAATGTGGAAATGTTTGGAATGATATGTTTTCCTTGCTTATGGATGTGAATAATGCATAATATGTGATACCATGTAATGTTTGGATTGAGAACATGCATGGAAAGGAAGAATGAAAGGAAAAGAGGGAAAAGAGAAAGAAAGAAATGAGAAATGA
>CANYBF011287935.1:0-48567 GCA_948192965.1 Dalechampia spathulata | reverse complement strand
ATTTTCTGGGTCCATTAGAACCCAAAGCTAATAGGTATAAGAAGGAAGGCTTGAGCTTGAAAGAGAGGAGGGAAGGGGTGAGGTCTTGCGGGTGCACGGCTGATGCAGCGTTTGTAAGCATGAAAGAAGAAGATGAACCGGCACATGTTGTTGTTGTTGCCATTGGTGTGGGTTTCTGACTACAGAAGCTAAGAGCCATCTGTTTTATCTATCCATAACGATATATATATACAAATATATATGTATATAATTGAATTTTACATTATATTATTTAATTATTTTATTTTATTTTATTTTCCTTGGGAGATGAGAGGCTGGTATGGTCTCGTAAAGTCTGTGGACAGTATACCATTTCTCTGGTCTATTACGAACAAACAACTCTTACTGGACCAGGTGGACTTTCAATGAGATATTTTAATTCCTTAGGTCTCAGATATTTTAATTCCTATTTACTCTCATTTATTCCTTTATTAAACATCTGATATTCGGTCCTCATCTCTTTGATTTCTCATTTGTGGGTTTTGATTATTCATTAATATTGATTTATGAACTTAACTATAATACCCATAGACTGATGTTATCAGTAGAGCATTGAATTTCAGATATGGAAGTAGCCTTTTATTCCTTTGATGGAGGATAACTATCAATGTGAAAATGGAAACAGTTGATAATTTAGATCTTAAAGAAATGATTCTACCCCTGAATATGTATTAGAGCATCGTCAATACCAATCCATTTATACCCAGAAAGAAGAACAACAAGAAGAATAGATCAAAAATGACCCAATCGCCAACCCCATTTTTCTCCATCTTTGTCTTGCTTCTTTTGACAATAAGCTCTTGTGCTTCTGATGCTGCTAATGAAACAGTAACAGTCAACAAGGTCTGCAAGCAATCTTCAAACTACTCCTTTTGTGTCCAGGCGTTTTACTCCGACCCACGCACTCCAGGCTCCGATGACTACACTTTGGCCTTCGTCTCAGTTGCAGTAGCGTACAATAGCGCCACCTCCACTCGTAACTACATCACTGAATTGCTCGACAATATCGATCATGGCAACCTGACCTACAAGCCCCCGCTTGAAAACTGTGCGGGCCGCTACGACAAAGCTGCCTCGCTCATTGGAAATGCTAATAATGACCTGAACTCCGAATCCTTCTTCGCGTTGCCTGGTTTGGCTCGTAAGGCTTCGTCGAGTGTTGATCGATGTGAGGCAGGTTTCAGAGGAATCGGCATATCGCCGTCACCGCTGGCATCTTCTAACAAGGACTTGAAGGCCCTTTGTGAGATATTCGCACTTGTTTCAAAGTTGTTCACCGGAGGATCGTGATCATCGTACTGTTTTCAGCGTTTTCAGTTCATGGATTGCATGAATATTTAGTATAATAATTGTCATGTAGCGGGTAAATTTGACCGGAATGCAGTCAACGAGGGAGGCCGGCACTTGGGCCATTATTTAGCCTGAATTGGACCATTATCTATTGCCACAAAGCCACAGCCACTTGTCTAATAATAATAATAGTAATAATAAATATAATTTTAAATTTAAAAATAATATATAATTCAAAGAGGATGAAGAATGTAATTTATTATGTATTATATATGAATAAGGTAAATAATATTTTGATTCCTGACCAAATTGTAAATAAGCCAAACTTCAGGGATCTTTTCATAATAATCCACAAAGAAATTAAAGACATTCACAGTACGTTATTTATCACTCATATTTAATAATAGCTTATCGTACCATAGACTTACAAAATCCAACAACGGTTTTCTTACATCACCACCACTACCACGGCAGCCACCACCACCGGAAGCTAACGTCATATACTCCGTCACCTCCTCTAGCGTAATGGGTGCTGGAGAGCCAGTAAGAGAAGCATGCCCACTTCTCTGAAACTCATCATTCATTGTTTTAGTTGCTTTGAAACTGTTTCAAGAGTCAGTTTGTTTTGTAGGGACAGCCAAGAGGAGAAGAAGAAGAAAAACAAGCACAGGAAGAAGAGGAGGAGGTGGAAAAGAAAAAGGAAAAGGAAAAGGAAGAGGAAAGAAATGAGAGGCATGAAGAAAGAAAAGAAGAGAAGAGAGACTTGGAGAAAGGAGAAGTGCTGGGATTCAAAGAGAATAATGTCAATAATAATACTGATCAGGAAAATTTTCATGTTTCAATGTTGCAGAGATTGAACCCATCAAACCCTTTAAGAATTGCGATAAGTAATTCTGCTAGACTTGCTTCTCCTTCTCCTTCTCTGACTTCCTTACCTCGCTCCACACCTACCCCACAAGTAACTTCTTCTTCTTCTTCTTCGCTCTCTCTTTCTTGTTCAATTTTACTGTCAATGGCTTGCATGTGGGTCGTGGAAAGATTTAATTTTTGTTAAGTTTTCAGGTTATATTTAATTATTATGAAGTTTCTTTTTTTGGGTTTTTCTTTGAGCAGCCATCGGTGTCGACACTTAGTTCAAGAAGATATACAAACAAGATATCTTTGTTCCTCTTCGTCCTGCACTTGATTATAGCTATTGGATTGGTATGTTTTCTAATATTCAAGGGGATTCAAGGACTTCTGGTAAGTTCAGACTCTCTTGAAAGAAAAGAGAAGAGGATTTTGAAGTATTTCCTTCCTCAAGTTGAAGCAGCAGCTCTATTAAGTATTACTCTTGCTTGTGCTTGGCAAAAGGCTTTTAGAGCATGGCCTTCTTTCATGATTTATTTCATATTATGGAGTTCTTTCTTTATGACATTATCAGCTGGAATTCTGCTGATTTGCTTTCAAAAACCGTCAACTGATGGCGTTGGAGTGTGTTTAATTTCTTTTGCAATTGGAAATGGCTTGTATGCTTGTTGGGTTAATCAAAGAATCAAGTTTTCCACTAAAATCTTGATCAGATCTCTTGAACCTGTTCCTAAATTCGGGAATTTGAACGAACCCACTTATTGGATGCTCGGTGTTGGATTTGTATGGATGTCTATGTGGATTTTAGCAGTCATTGGAGCGTTGAATTTCTATGTTCCACCTTTGATCATCATTGTTTTGGTGTTGAGCTTGGCTTGGACTACAGAGGTAATGAGGAATGTGGTTAATTTGACCGTTAGTAGGGTAATCTCTTTGTATTATCTCAGAGGAATGCAAGCCAGTACTCAGTTTTGTTTCCAAAGAGCGATGACTCGAAACCTTGGAAGTGCTTGTCTAGGGTCTTTATTTGTTCCTGCAATTGAAGCGCTGAGAATTCTAGCTCGAGGTCTGAATTTGCTAGAAGGAGAAGACGAGTTCATGTTTTCTTGCGCTCATTGCTGTCTTGGAGTCATGGAGTCCATCTTCAAACATGGTAATGGCTGGGCTTTTGTGCAGGTAAACATCTGAATCCTCTGCGTTCCACTTTCACTCCATTGAACAACTTTCGTTGCTCGTGAAACCAACTGGATCGGCCCTGTTTGTGGCAGATAGCAGCCTATGGAAAAGGTTTTGTGCATGCATCTCAAGATACCTGGGCACTTTTCCAGAGGCAAAAAATGGAACCCATTGTTGATTCGGACATTACAAGCTCAATTTGTTTCCTTACTGGAGTTTGCAGTGGCTCAATTTGTGTCATTCTGGTGGCTGCTTGGACTTCTCAGGTCCATCAACCCTTTACAGCCACTCTCTCCCTGCTAGCATTCTTCATTGGATACCTTATGGTTGGTAACCCTCTTCTGACTAACATTACATATCCTGGGTACAATATGAATGATCTCTATGATCAGCTGATTGATTAGCTAAAACTGTCAATAATGTGATTTTGCCAGGCAAGGATTGCTATGGCAGTGCCCCATGCCTGCGTGAGTTGCTACTATGTTTGCTATGCAGAAAATCCTGACAACAGGTTGTTTGATCAAACCATCAAAGATCGTCTGGGCTTGATAAAATCAGGTCGGGATGTGGTGGTTCCGACGCCAAGGGTACCTCATCGGTTTGCAACATAGCTCAGAAGCCAAGGCAAAACTCCATTTCCAGGAAGCAAAAATGTGGTCACAACTGAAGGAACTGTCAAAACTGTACAATTGCTAGAGTCATTTTCACTTTCAGAGAGGTGGCCCCAAGGGCTCGGATTGGAGGCAAACAAAAATGGAAGCTGATGATTTAATCTGGACTGTTGAAGCTGGAGATAAAGAAGATTAAAGGATGAAAATGGATGTGAAAGTGAAGCTGAGCCGAGAGCCCACTACCAATAGCTCCAACATGGACCATATTGTCTTATGCACTTGCCCTTTTGTATGATACTGCATATACATGGAGGGATATTCGTCAGCCAGAAAAGGCTCCACCATTAATTATTGTTTCATCACAAGCATCCACTAATTATTAATTGAAAGATGGCTTGGCTTAATCTTTTAAAACAGTTGCTAGAACAAAAGCTTGGTGTTAGGTTTGCTTTCCACTCAAACATTGCAAGTACAAAGAGCTGGCCAGTCGGATTGGACGAACAAGTTGTAAGCATCATCATCTACTAATAATTTTAAAATTGAGTAAAAAACAAAATATTAAGATATATAAAATTACTATATAAAAAAGCACCTACTTCATTATAAATTAATTCTTAATTCAATTTGAAATTTCCAAAGATTTATAAATATTATCATAATATTTTTTAATTTTTATAAAAAAATAAATTTTTAAATTATTTTTCCAATATTTTTTTTGAAAAACGACATTTTTCAAGATTTTACTAAAATTTAAAATAATCATTAGTCTGCGCATTTATATATATGTTAGTCTTTCTTTTTTTTTTTTTTGCTGTGTTTGGAAAAGGACTGGTGTATGTTGACTCTTCTAGGTCAAAGAGTAGCATGATAATTGTAAAATTTTGCTTTTGGCGATGTGGGATCCAACCTTGGAAGGAGCAAGCCAATGGCATTTCTATATATATATATATATTTCATTGTAAATGAAAAGAATAAATAAGGAGGAGCAACTAGACAAGTTATTATGAACCAAATACTCCAAGTCCTAACCAAATTAACTACCAATTTCCTACTCAAACAATGCCCTATCAAACTTGACTAAAATCATGCTACAAATTAACCTCTAGTGTATCTTCTAGTATCCGGAAGAGGAGTGCCATCGAGAAAGTGTTTTACCAATGAAAGTGCTCTTAGTGGCTTATAACTTGGAACTTGATGTCCTGCTCCTCTTACTGTTGCAAATGTTAGGTCTCCTTCGTACACCTGAGTGTAACCTCCAACCTACATTTTTCCAAATATTAACCTAGTTTATAGTTTGTGTGTGTGTGTGTGTGTGTCTATATATATATATTTATATGTTTGTATGTTTTTGTATATTCCAACTAGTTGGTTATATTTACCTCTCCATTGATGTACCAAGGATGCCATTCGGTCTTGATGGGAAGTTTCATCTTATCAATGGAATTCTGAGTTGAAGTTACTGGTACCCTTCCATCTATATCCCCACTGCATTACAAGCAATAAATTCATATAATCATACACTGCATGTCATGACTTCGTTTTTGTGGCGATGATTATAGTTGAAATAATTGGAAATTGGTTTACCTGAAAATCCAGACACGAAGGCCGTTGGCCATGAATTCTTTAAGGAGTGGAAGAACAGTGGCGGGGCTGTCAGACCAACCGGTGATGATATCGCTGCAGGGTTGCCAATCATGATCAAGCTTTGTAACATTCGCATGCATTGCTTCTTGCACTTCACGTCTATTCAGATATGCGTACACATAATAATCACTGCATGGATCAAAATCCGCCAACTGCAACAAACCAATTCCACACATTATTATTATTATGTGTCGAGATATATTTTTCTTAACTGGTTTTTACTGTTCTAATTGACAACAAACTGAATGAGCGTAAACTAGCTAAGTTGAAACTTACAGAAGCCTTATTGGGTGTGGCAGTGGTATTAGGAGTGGTGCAAAGAGAGGCGTAAATGTTGTAAATATCAAGCAGAGAGGTGTCCCTGTCAACTTGATTGGCTAAAGAATCGCACTCGACAGATTGAGCTTTGGCAGTGGGTAAGAAATCACAGTGTTTCTTAATACTGGATAATGCTTCCCTTGATATCAAGGCATGTGTTGCAAAGTAATCGTACATTCCTATATTATCAGTCTCATCATTTATCACTGCATTTCCAATCTGCAAATGTCCAAAAATAATGATGCCTAAGGTGAAAATAAAGACTAAAAGAAGCGATAAGAAAATGAAAAGTGAACCCACAAACAGTCTTAACTTTTAAGAATCAATGATTCCTCTAATTTAAAATAACAAGCATATTGAGTGTAGATACAATCATATGATGTAAGAAGTAATAAACAACCTCAACTTTCTCATAATTGGTTGAGAATAATTGTCAAATAATTCATTCATTAACAAAGGAAACTTACAAGAATCCCTTTGAGATTGATGATAGTTTTGCCAGCTTTCTTGTTATGGTGTAGAATGGTATGCGCAAGTTGAGGCACATAATGTCCAGCATAGCTTTCTCCAGAAATGTAGAAATCTCTATCTTTGTATTCAGGAAATCTCTCCAACCAATTTAACAAGAACAAATAATTATCTTCTGCTGTGTTTTTGTCTCCGCGACTGTCATAATCCGACGTCGTATTCGAGTACGAAAACCCTACTCCGGCGGGTGATTCCAGAAACAAAACATTCGCAGCTGACAGGAAAAATATAAAAAAAAAATTAAACAAATATTCTTATTATAGTATACGATATAATTGACAAGTGAAAGAGTACCGAAGTTCCAAGAGAATCTGTTTCTGTAAAGGCTTCTGCCATCACTGTGTACACGAAATGGTCCAAGCTCTTGCAATGCTCCATATCCCAAAGATGAACATCCAGGACCTGGAAATTCAAATTCAACGAGTGAATTAAAAATAAATTAATTGCTAAATAAATGCCGAAAAATACTCCACGAATCAATGGAATTAGAAAATCTTCCACTAATATGTCAGCTGGCATTGCCGATCATACTAAAACTTTTATTCTATATTCTAAATTAATGTTTATTAAATAAATGAAATGACAATAAATAATAAAAGGATTAACCGTCTAATATTTATTTATTAAAATAAATTATTATGTATGTTAATTATTTGTGGAAAAAAATCGAAAAAATCAATCTCGATTTCTTGAAAACGTAAACAACTTTGGATTAAGATCTATCTATCTATATATGTATATATAGGAAAGGGAAGAGTAGTATATGTATGTATGTGAGTATGTACCTCCGTTGAGCCAAAGAAGAAGAGGAAGAGATTCTTTGGGGTAATGTTGAGCCTCAGCAAAATAATAATAGAGAGCTCTGCCGGCGGATTTATCGGTGGTGATATAGCCACCGTATTGAGTGAAAGAAACGTGAGGTTGACCTGGCAAGCTCACAATTTTGTCATTCTCTTTGGTGGAGGATCCATCGGAATTGTCGTGAAGATCAATGCCGAGAGAAGTTTGATGATAGTGTTGAAAAGGAGTGACATCTATACCAGAATTGCCTCTGAATTTTGCACGAAGAAGACGATCATGTGCGACTCTGTGATTCTTGGCATGAATTTGAAGGAGAAAACATGAAAGAAGAACGATGGAGAGAGCAAGTAGAGGTTGTTGGTTTCTCATAATAGCTACGATGAATACAGAAACCAGCGTGCTGCTTGCATTGGAGGACTTCCCTTGGGGGCGTATTTATAGAAGAAGCATATTAGTCATAATGTCTAAAACACCCTTGGTTCGTCCTCATCAGAATTTTCACAGCATTAAATTCTACCTCAATAACAATAACAATACATGCACACATGATTACTGCTAAATAAAACACGTAATTATATATTTAATGTTAATAATAATTATCTTAATAATAAAATTATAGGAATTTAATTTAATATTAATATTTTTGTTGAATTTATAAGTAATGAAGCAGCTGTATGTGATCTAATATTTGATCCGGTTGTTGACCCTTTTTTTTAGGAAAATTATTTTAAGTAATTAAAAAATATATATATATTTTTAAAAAAATCTTATATATATATATATATATATATATATATATAATGAATGTGAGAATAATAGTGATTGGTGAATGAATAAAGATCACATGCAAATACGGACTTTATTGGAACTGTTTCATTAGAAAAATACAAAGCCGCATTCCTTTTCCAACATTATGACTTTGACCTTTATTTTTTAATTAATAATTTATGAAAATAAAAAGATTACCCAAGGGTTCATCATTTTTCAATCAATGCACTCGATTTTTCCGGCTTAATATAGAAATTAATGAAGCTTATGCTTAACAATTTAATCTTTTTATTTGGAATAAATAAATAAATAAATAAAATATTTTATTCACTTTCTAGAACAGCGGTGGAGAGAATTAGTAATTATAATTATAATTAAATCTTGTAATACTTTATTCGTAATCATATAGAAGAATTATTTATGGGAAACGGACAGATCCGATTGAGTTGCAATTCCCAACAAACTACACACGCTGAGACAAGTTGTTGTTTTTATCATTTACTTGTTCAATTAATCATATTCATCTGCTTACATTAGAGTTTTCTTATTTTTCTTATAATATAGTATATAATATGTAGAATATTATGAGTTTAAATCAGCCATACATGACAATCCATCAACATGAATCTAGTTTTATATGCTGCTTGCTGTCAACAATATGCTTTCTCCGAATAAATCGAATGAAAAAACAACAAAAACATGACCTGAAATTCGTTCTGAAATAGATGATTGCTCAGTGAAGCTTGTATTTATGTTCCATTGCTCGACAAATGACATTTATGCAGCATCTGGTGCTTAGTCGATAGTTGGAAACTGAACCAATAAGATAAAAAAAATAACACTCGTTACAGTCAGATTTGTATATTGTGATCATCTCCTAAGCTATTGTGATCATATAATAAGCAAATAAAGAATGTAATTGGTTTTTGAGTAATGTGAGTTATTGCAGAATCTATGAATTATTACAAATGAAAACATACTTCATAAGCCCCTACTTCTCAACCATGGCATTATCTAAACGAACTCATAGGTTTCGAAACCTCGAATGTATATGGAATGGGAGATTTATAGCTTGCCAAGCTATCCTACAGTATTGACATACTATATATTTTGGCACGGATCTCAAAGTTCAGGTAACATTTGATATAAAAACTCAAATCTTTACGTATTAATCAAAGGGTTCTGCAGTTTCCTTAGTCACTAACACCATTACGCCAAAGTTGATATAATGGAAGTCTGTTAACTCTAGCTGATGTAATTGAGATTAAACTTACCAGAAATAAAGTCATCAGTGTCGTCCTTGCGAACTTGTCCTTGAGCCATCGCACCCACCTGAAGACAATTACAGGAGACTATGTTTTCAGATATCAAAAGAGATAAGTGAGCAAATAACATGATACGAAGACGAAATCTGACGGGTCCATTAGAAAAGATGAAAGAATAAATACCACGTAAACAGGATTAAAATCACCGGGAAACACGGAAACATAGTCATCCATATCAATTAGCTTCTGTGCACTATACGACAAACCTGCACCAAAAATTCCGAGAAAGAAATCTCTATCATGACTTGGATACGGTATAGATTAAATAGAAGAAAAATGAAACCCACCAATCACACGAGAATTATCAGGTAGATAGCGAGTCACAGGTCCATCAAGAAGGCGCATCAGAACATCCCCAGTATCTGGAGCTCGAATGCAGGACTTCTCGAATAACTCCACTGCAAAAATTGAAGGAGAAAAAAAAAAGAGAGACCATCAGAAATAGATAAATTAGAAAAAGTTAAACAACAGGCAGTAAAGCGAATGAAAATACGCACGTATGAGACCAGAAAAACGCTTGTAAGATCGAGGGATTCGAACATGAGGCTTTATTTCAAAAAGAAGTCCTGAATCAGTCTTCACATAGACAGCTCCAACCATACCAAATCTGTTGAGTCGGCCGTCTAAAATTCCTTTGAGAGCTCCAAAGACAATATCAGGTCGATAATGATTGGGATTCTTTCCTTGCCTGAGGAGAAACTTAGTGTGTTTCGCTCCATTCAGAATCCTTCTTTTCTTTCCAACAAAACCCTTATTCAAAGAGGCGTTTTCCACTACAAATATCGATGGCGCTTTCACATCCGCTGGAGTCTTCTTCACTTCTTTTCTTGCCTGAGCCTCTTCGCTATCCTGCTTCGAAATTCTCTTTCGCTTGCCCATTCTTCTTCACCAGGCTTCAAACCCTAACACTAGACCTAGTTCCTAAAGTGAAACGAGATGGAAAGAAGATGCTTGTTTTGCCCTACTTTTTTTGCTATGTATAGTTGATCGACGTCTCATGCTTGAACTCAAAGAGGCACAATGTCATTTATAAATATACTAATATAATAATAAAATATTCAACAAAAATATAAAAAAATATATAAAAACAAAATATTCATATTATTATCTATCAAATAATCATGTTGTATAATTTATTTGAGTTTTCATTAATGATCATTTTATTTATTTAATATAAGTAATAAATTATTAATAATTTAATATTGATAAGTATTAATTTTTAATAATAGTAATTATTATTATTAATTATTTCATTATACATTAAATTCATAATAATATGACTGCACAAAACTACGCCGTTTTTGGTAAATATATGCAAAGGAAACCTATAAGTATCACTCTTATGGGCGGCTTTGAGGTTCCCGCTGATCTCCTCTCTCGCCCATCTCTTCTCAACAAATCTCCGAACCCTAACCCTGGCTAATATTTGTTATTAAAATCCAAAATAATTGCAAATAAAACTGAATCATCAATTCAACTGCTTGGATGACAGGTATTGTTTAACTCCACTTCATTTGTTTTTGATTTCGTTGTTTCAATCAATCCATCATTTGGTCTTGGAGCTTATTCATTGCTTATGCTAAAGTAAGTCCTTTTGAAAAGGAAAACAATAACTAGATTGACAAGCAGTAAAGGAACACCTTAAGATGAGTAACGAAGATGTTACCCGAAGGTAAAAATTAAAGAGAAAATTTTCAAGTCCTTGTTCGAGTAAAGGGTCAAAATTAAAGAATGGCCAATTAAGAATGACCAATGAGGAGGAGAAAAGCATTCAGTTGGAACTTCCTGGAATTTCGCTGGTCCCTGCGAAACAGAAAACAAAGTCAGGAATTATATTTATTCTTGAGAAAGCTTCTTTAACTCGTGCTTTTGTTGGAAAAGTGAGTGTTTGTATTGTATTACCTTAATTATACTCTTTTTTTTCATTAGGTATCTTAGCATTTGAATTTATAATTTTTTGTAATGTTGAGAAATGTTATATTTATTTGGAGAGGTATCAGATTTTAAATCCAGATGAACATGCTGCATATCTCCGGAAAAAGAATATGGATCCTGCTAACTACAGACTGACATTGTTCATGAGGTTAGTTTTCAAATATGATGTTAATTTGTTTATTATATTATATTTATGGAGGAATGTTAGTTTCATATTTTTTCATATTCCCCTTCTTTTATGCTATGATGATGACTATTTGGAAGGAGAAAAGGCTTTCATGAAACCATTAATTATTTTTATTTTTTGCTGGTTTTAGTTGAATATTTTTAACATGTTTCTAGTGAATAATTATGCTTTTTGTAGGCGTTGAACGTGACAACAATTTCTATAATTTAAACATGTCTTGAATTAAAATTTTTATCTATTAAATAACTTTTTATTTATTGCAAGTTTGGTTGCTACTTTCAGGCTCTCTGTGAAATTATGGATAGCCGATTGCGTATGGCTGGTAGGTTAAAGGCAGTATATATCATGACCGATGAAGGAATTCTAATTAAAGTTAAACCGAATGCTTTCATACCAAGAGATTTTGGAGAGTTCTGTAACATGATAGGTGAGAGCACCTCTCTTATGCCGTTTTATTGTTAGTTAAATTCTGTACTTTAACAGGGATTCCTTAATTATTATAGGAGATTGCTTTGACATGAATATAACATAATTTGAAGTAGTGGGAGATCAAATAAAAACATATATGATTTCTATTATCTGTTTATATATTCTTGATTTCTGTTTTCATTTTTATCTTTTAATAAATTATTCTCAAGTTTTAATGCATGATTTACAAACTCCAGTGGAGTTGTTGCAGAATCTTAATATTAAAGCTAAGGGTAAGCATGAAAAACTCTTGCGTTTGGTTAAGAATCCAGTGACCAAATATCTACCACCAAACTCTCAGAAGATAGGTAAGCATTTTGTAATACAATCTTTACTTCTTTATTATTTATCAAATTCTTCTGAGTTCAGCTTCTGCTGTTACTTTTAGGTCTTTCGTTTAATTCAGAAAAGTTGGTTGAGTTGCGGGATTATGTTAATGGCTTCAGCGACGATGAAGATCTTGTCTTTGTAGTAGGTCTTCTTTCTCTTTTGTTTTTTGGGTTTGCCCTGTTAAATTTTTTTAATCTCATGTGACAATTATATGTGCGCTCAGGTTGGTGCAATGGCCCATGGTAAAATTGAGAGCGACTACCTTGATGATCTTGTATCAAGTTAAATATTCTTACTTGCTTTAATATAATGGCATACATGGTGGAATCTGCTACCTACTTAACTTTTTCCGAACCTCCTTTCACATTTGAAAGCAATTGCAATGCTAGTTTTGAATAATTGTAACTACAAAGATGCTTGCTTGTCTCTTGGATGTAACTCACACTCTAATGTGGAAATGAATCCTTAATCCAATCTACTTTAGGAAGTGCAAACATTTGGTATAACGTTATTATGATGATGAGGCTGTTTTTCCACGTTTATATGTTTGTTTAAGAATTTGTAATGGTGTACATTTCTATTGTGTTTGCAGTTTCCACCATTCCATTGAGCGCTGCAGTTTGTTTGAGCCTTATTCAGAATTCGTTGGAGAAGAAATTGAATATATGGTAAACTTATAGTTTCCGTTGCACAGTTATTGTGCATGCTAATTACAAGACACAACCTAAAGATTCCCATAAGAGGATAGTTTCAGACGTTATATTATCGGATAATATCTGGTTGTTAGGATAGTTTGTCGGTTGATGAGATTTTTCATCTGCTCGTTCAAGCAGGTAAGTGCCTTAGTATTAATGCTATACTTTCTTTTACCTTGTGTGTACATATACCCGTTTCAGAGCACCTATCTTCTGCCATGGCTGAAGATGGAAGAACCAACCGACCTGCAATTATTCCATAAACCCAGACCAAAACACTGAAATCAATCTTGAAATGGTCCTTGATGGTGTTCCACTACGGGGAAACAATCATATTTCCTTGGGCAGATCCATAACTCTGGCCCTCAGAGCTATAATAAACTTGACTTTGTCAATGGGACTTGCCCCACGTCTTGACTCGATGATAACTTGATCTTGTTGAGTCTTTCATCTAAACACCCTGTGAGGAGTTGAGGAAAGTTTTGGTGACAGCAAGAGGTGTTTATCGTATCAAATCAAAATAATTTTACTCCATTCAATCTATATTCCTGATTTTCAAAGAAAATAGTGACAGAATCAAACTAAAAATTAAAATTTTTGATTCAAAAATTAAAATAAGTGGAAAACATTTATAAAATGGATTTAATTCTTTTTGAAAAAGGATTAATTTTCAAAATCAATATCTTGGGGAAAATCAAAATGATCACTTTCTTGGAAAGCAAACACCCTCAAGTGGGCATGGTTGTGTATAAAGCGTGCGGCTTTAGCCTTTGTTTTTAACCTTTTTTGTTGGGTAGACTTTATTGTCAAAATAATACTTTAGCTAAGAACATGTCGTGTTTAAGTATAACTCAAGAGAGACATAAATTATTGGATAGGCCACCCATTTGGATAACATCCTTTGACCGCTACCCATTTGCCTCTTTAGTTTCCCATTTCAATATTCAATGCACACAGAAAACTTATATCCAACCATGCCTTCCTTTATTATTTATTCATCCATTATTATGGTTTTTCGATTTTATTTCGATTTCGATTCCTTCTAGTATTGGTTTCGATTTTGGTTTTGCAAGAAAATTAACATTTCAAACTTGTACAAAAGCCGCAAACTTATTAACACCCACCAAACTCATAGACTTTGTTTTAGAAAGTTTAACTGCCATTCAAACATCTAAGCTCCTTCATTGTGTTCTAAGTTCTAAATGGTACTCTTGGTTGAAAGGATTAGCAAATTATACTTCAAACTGGAGAATCATCATCATCACATCCACCCTTCACCACCGGAGGATGCCTTGTCGGGTTCTTTGCAGGTGTTTGTATCCGATGTTTTGAGTTGTGTAAATCAATTGTTGTTGAGTTCAGGGCCTGAAGGATTTGAAAGTTTGTCCTTGGAATGGATTCAGCAATGTTTTCAGGTAATACCCTTTATCAACAAAGCTTTTGCAAAGCTGGTTATGGAGATAGATTATCATATGAACCAGTGGAAGGCTGAATCCATGGAAGCATATTTCAAGTATAGCTCAGAGTTGTTGGATCTTCTCAACTCTATTAGCTCTTGTATTTCTTATCTTGTACAATCTAGGCTTTCTTTGTGTCATGCTTTGAGTCTTCTTGAAGCTTCTTCTCCTTCTTCCGCGGTGATCGATCTTCTGAAGGGAATTGAGTTGGAGAGATTAGGCGGAAAGCAGGAGTTTGATGATCATGGAACCAAAGCAAATGAGAAGGAAAGATCATGCTCAGACAAAGAAGGGATTATTCTACAAGCTGTAAAGGAAATGAGGAGTATAGGATTATGGTTATGCGGAATTATGTTGGCTGGTTTATGTAGTGATGTTCAAATATATTTGAAGATGAGAAAATCAGCCGGGAAATTATCCAACCCTTTATTGATCAATCTTGATTCAAGTATTCATGAAGTTATGATGGAGAAAGGATGTGTGTTAAAAGAGGTTAAAGACCTGAAAGATTCGGCTGCTTCCCTTGCTGATGCCATAGCCGGTGAAACCAGCAGCACTGATGCAGCAGAAGAATTGCAGAGAAAATTGAAGGCGTTTGAGAAGATGACGGATGATTTAGGAAAGGAAGTGAATGATTTATTCTCTGAAGTATTATCTGGAAGAAATGAATTGCTAGATGGTATTAGATTTCAGAAATAGAAACCACAAAGACTGTAAGTTTCTGTTTGTCTTCTGATTTATCTGTGTACAAATAGACATGTAGATCTACTTCAAGTGTATGTTATAGCATTTGTAGGATCATTTGCAAAGCTGAAAACAAAATTAGAAATACTAATATGATATGTTGTTGTTGATCTATTTCAAATTGGCAAGCCTGAAAATTTGATCTCATTCAGGAACTTGGATCCATAACAGGTTAATCAGCCGCAAAAGTAACCTGGTAGACCAAAACTGGAAATGGGTAGAACACTAACTATGTCTTGTTTCAATCTGTCACCTGAAACTCATGTTTTTCTCCTACAAGAGAAACATCTGTAACTGACGAGAACTAAACTGATGCCTCGAAAAACTGCTAAACCAACTCTACCATTTCAGTTCTGTCAAACAAGGGAAAGAAAGGATCACAGTAGGATTAATGACTCTCTGAATCATTGGAATGACCTTCTCCCTTTAATACCTTCCTCTTCCGATAAGCATCGGTCGGCAACCTGCAGGAAAGAAATCCATGAGAAAGAAGCAGAGGTTAGTCCTGATAAACTTTGTAAATCAGATAAATAAAGGTATGTAGCAAAAGAAAGTAACATACCCTAAATGCAAGGTCGTGTCTGACTCCTCGTCCTCCATTGAGCAGTTGCAAGCTATGTCCAGACTTGCAGAATCATTGTTTACAAGAGAATTCTTCCTGTCTACAGGATAGTATTCAAGATATGTTGGGTCTGAGTGATCGGATGATGGAAAGAGACCTCGAAGCTCTTTAATCTTCATAAGCGTACAACAAAAATGGGTATGCATCACAATACATTCTTCGAAGGTAAAGAGATTAAGAGTGCATCTGATCAGAAAAGTAGAACTTACTTGTCTGCGCAGAGTTTCGTTCTCCAGCATAGCCCGTTGTTCCTGATAATTAAGAACAAAACTGGTTAACTGATGTCAAAAAAATGGTTCAAGTAATCATAGTTTTGTCATTATTTAAGCCATTATTTGCAACATAATCGATAAAGTTTCGTTTCAAAAGAGGAAATTAGAACTCAGAACATTCTGAAAAGAGAAGTCATGACTGAGAACGTCTATGCGCAAATAGAAGTTAACTTCAATTGCAGTGAACATTGTTGATTTAAATAATTTCTGATAAAGCACATCCAGCAGTTTGACTTTGAGTACCAGAACTCTGGAATGGTCTAGCTGTTCCATCAGTAATTGCTCCTGAAAACATGGAACTTCTATTTAAAACCACGCAGGATAACTGCATTAAATCAACTAGGGAAGATTCGGCAGAACCTTTTTCTCTTTCACGGATAATAAACCGCCATTTAATTGCTGCTCGAGATGTTGCAACTCTTTCAAGCTCAAGCCAGCCAGATCCTTGCCCAAAAGCCTCCTACAGGAAGAGTCATAAATGCCGAAGAAAGTGAGATTTTCTTCAAGTTATCGTTGAAATGCAAGAAATTAGTCAGGGAACACGTACAACTGTTTCACTTGTAGCTTTCTTACTTCTTCTTTTAGAACATCTACTTCCTCAGAGTTCTGTGTCTGAAACGAAGATACAGTTGGAGACATCAATTATTCAGCAAGAGAATAATCATAAATAAAGCTGGTGGTAAACCAAGTAACCACATAATATCATGGCGGCCATTTCTCTAAAGGGCTAGCGTGAAAAAGGTTAGAACTGATCAAAATCATTAACTTTGTTCATCCGGCTTCCCTATTTCGAGGGAGTTAATCTGAAATTTATCATTTTCATATTTTACAAGTTGGAATTTTTCTGTTTAAATCTTCCATGCTGGTGTCTTTCATTGCGAAAGATTTCAATCCACAATCATGGTCCTTGGACACTAAAAATTGTGAGCGCCAGATGCAAATCTAAATCACAAATATCCCGGAAATGATCGAGCATTCTTATACATGTGTTTTTAGAGTCAAAAAGTCAACAGAATCTGATCTTCAAACCAGCAAGGCCAAAATATTGCAGGACAACCCAAAAATGCAGACATGGGGAAACAAAATGGGAACAGTTATCTGGTTTGTTCGGTCGTTTCTAACACTCATGTATTATTTCCACAACATTACAAAGGAGAGATGTCATTGAGATAAGATTGCAGACAGATGAGTTTCATCTCCCATGCAGAAAAGCTGCCCCTTTTACAAGCATTGAGTGTTGGACAAACATGAAATATTGTTTCAAAAAGAAAACTATAATTGATACATGAAACACCGGTCGCCGTCCTTATTAACACATGAAAACCACAGTCGATATTTGTTGTAGAAATGATGAAAATGTCACCTATGATATTTAGAAGGACATGGGGCTTTCTAAACAATATGATCCCCTTTTCTACATCCCCTTGTCCTTCCACATGGTGACATGGGGCAAAAACAGGAAAGAGAGGCCACAGCATGAGGCCTACACGACAGACTATTAGCTCAGTGGCAGAGCACACCCCTAATAATTAAGTTATTCAATTCCTCATCATTTCAAAATCTCTTAGAACAACCAATGAATAGCGTAAATACACAAACCAACAGATAGATTGCAGAAAACGAAAACGTGAATCAAAGGTTACCTCTTCCTTGTATTGTACAGTAACAGGCTCTGGAGAATCTAAAAACTTATTGTATCTTGAAAGTATTTTCTTCATGCTGTAAAATTTAAAGAGCAAATAAGCAAAAGTCAGTAATCCAATAAGAACAAATGAAAAGTCTGCCTGAATCTCTTCTGTTCTCTAATCCCATGTATTTCTCACATACCAACTTGAAATTATGAATTCTCGGTACCTCATCCATCATCACCAAAACTATAACTTTCTGTTTTGCTATTTGACATAATACCAACATAGTATATATTTCTTCATCTTCTATATAAAACTGATTAACCAAGCTGTAATTTATATTCCAATGATTGCTCTCAGTTAAGGGTGGTGATATTCGACTTCACATCACCTGGTTCAGATTTAGTATAATCGTGTCTGTGTCCAAACTATAGCTACCAACACCACAAACATCATCCTATATGTTACAGATTTGACAAAACTAATTGAAGTTGTGTCAATGTCAAACCCCGATCGAACATAATTTACACATGTACGACATAATATAACACCTTTAATACGATTAATAAACTTAATTTACACATGTACGACGTAGTATAACCCGTTCAACATGAAAAATGAACTTGAAAATAAACGGATTAGCATGACAAACAACAATATATAATAAGTTATTAACATATGTAAATAGTCTTTTTGTATGTAAATAGTTCAACTTTACATGAACCAACAATCATATCAGAGACTATCAATATCAATTTGACATGAAACTGATACATAACCACTGTTTTGAATGTACATTTTCAGTTTTATCTTTTCTTTCTTCTGCCATAGTTTATTTTAAAGTTGCCAGGAGTAAATACTAAATTCATCATGCATTCACTGGTTTTCTTTCATTTTAATGGCAGCAAGCATCAAACATAAAAGCTTCAACTAGTGAAGCTAAATTATATATATATATATATATATATATATATATATATAAACTAGCTCAATTAAGGATATGGATTAGTTTATTTATTAGTCTTAACCAGGCGACGGTTTTGAAAAGATAAAGGTCTGAGAATTTGATGTTTTCCAAAAAGAAACATATTTTTAGAAAAATGAAAAAAAAAATTAATTAATTAAATCAGAAAATTCAAAAAGTCTTATTCTTTTTCCTGGAAACCAGAAAATAAAAATGGAAACTACCAAGAAGCTCTACTATCTAAGAAAAGAATTGCATGTGATGATTCAAACGCTTTAAAGGATATGAATGAAGATAATTATGGAAAAATCCAGTCAAACATAAGCAAAAGCTTCCATTGATCAAGCACATGCAACAACTTAAACATAGGAAAAAAAAAAAGGCTATATCCATACCCAGAACTGGAGAACTCAAAAAGCTTGCCAGTATTAGAGAAAATGATGACAGCAACCTCAGCATCGCAAAGAATAGCAAGTTCTTGAGCTTTCTTAATCAACCCATTTCTTCTTTTGGAGAATGTGACTTGTCTACTATTTGCATTCTCAATCCTTTTTATCTCAATCTTACCTCTACCCATTTCACCTCTCTAACAATCACAAACACCCAACTGATCAAATATTATTGTAGAACTCAAAAGTTTCAATCTTTACTAAAAACAAGAGCACAAATGTATGTATGTATATATGTGTGTGTATATATATATATATATATAGACCACTTTCCTTTCCTTTCTTTTCTTCTTCTTCTTGTTATTTTCACTTTATATAGATGGATAGAGAGAAAACAAAATTAGGAAAGAAGTCATTTTTGGGGTTTTGTTGCTAAATATAGAGAAAGTAGAAGATAAAGATGGGATCTTTTCTTCTCCTTTTTCCATTTAAGACACAAATGGCGAGAGAAAGATAGGCTAGAAGTAGAAACGGCAACTTTGCATGGCTCTGTAATCTGAATACTGCTAAATTAGAGTGTGGTTGCATCTTCCTTTTCCCACATTTGGACTGCTTTCCTCATTTTCTACTCTTTCTTCGTGGGGCCTACGCCTCAGCTTCGGTTCCGAACCCATCTTTTTAATTTAATAAAATCAAATTAAACTAAAATATTTTTATTTATAAATTTATGAATTGAATCAATTTTAATTATTTTTTTAATTATTTCAATTTTTGAATAAAAATTTAACCTTTTTCTTATTTTTTCCTTTTTTTGTTAGTTTTCATTTTCTAAAAAAAGTTAAACTCTTTTAAGCTTTTTCAAAATTATTTTCTATCAATATATTTTTTTATTTATTTTTTCAAATATCATTTTTAATTAATTATTTTAATTACAATATAATTTAATTTCAATTAATATGGTTATAATAATAATATAATATGATGCATATACAGTAACTACTAATCTCAGTCACATCAGTAACTTCACCAAATGGCATTCTTTAGCAAGTCAATCATCAACACTCTCGAAAAGGGCATCAGAAACCGAACCAGTAACATGAGCCAAATCAAAGAATAGATTCCATGGAGCTTCCATGAATAGATGGGATGATCTTATTTCCAAGTTTAAAAGTATAAACCTTTTTCTAAGCTATGGATGTTTATCTAATTCGATTACATTTTTCGGGTCCAAATTGTGGTATAACATGTCAGAAATCACAACAATAGAATAGCAACCACCAGGCTGCCTGACGAAGCTTTATCCAAAGCGAACGCTACACCTCATTGTGAATTGATTCTACAAAACATCATCCATCAGGGGATAGCTCGGTAAACTATGGATATCTGTTGTCTCATCCCTCCTTCTGCACACATATATAAAGTGCGAATCTGGATCTTCCAGTACAAAATCTGCTGGAAGCAAGCCATTCTCCGTTATCGGAACAGGTTCCAAGAAGGAGCGTGTCGATGAACTACCTGCAGGCCTTTCGAATCCTGGTCTGGCTGCAAAAGTGTGTGAAAAATATTCATAGAACTCAAGATAAAAAGAAACCCACAAAGTTGATCCCAGAAAAGAATAAGTAACAAATATTTAGCGGCTATATGATGATTCAAGTCCGTGGTAGGTATAATAGCCACACACAGACGCCAATGTGCAAACAATTATTCGTCTTCTGCATGCAACATTGGAGGTGGATATGTTAGTGGGCTCTTAAAAGGCTCACCTAGAGCACAATGTGATCCCTGCTATTGCAAGGGACCAAGGGTAGAAGGAGGGGTACAAAAGGACCATCGTCAAGCAATCTAGCCTAGAGGCTGGATGTGTTGTTGTAACAGCATCATTATGCCACTACGAGTTAGCTCAAAACGAATAAACAAACTTTCAGAACTAAAAACGCTAAAAAAAGGAATAGGAAAAACATTTTCAAAGGCAAATTCCAACGCCTGTCAATAAATCATCCTAACGCCTGCGAATAAATCAGAAAATGAGGTACAGGATTCATATTTTGAAGCAGAGGATGGATCCACGAAATTACATGAACTAAAATCCTGTTTTGGGCAGTAGCCACCTACTGTAGCATGTAGTTACTGGCAACGCTATCATCATGTAAAATAACACGCTCAAGCAATGACTTGAATTGCTCATCCACAGGATTAGTTTATATGGTCAAGCAGCAAGTACACAGGTCAGTGCTATAATTTGATCATTGAGCCCCAAACAACACGAATGGAAAAGAACAAATGGATCCACTAATCAGAATCATAACAAAGTCCAATAAAAAATAAAGCATGCATGGTAGTATTGCATCAACATCTACCGTAAGCAAGCAAGAAACCATTTCTATGAAGTATGAGATTAGAACATGAATTGAGAGAAGGTTTTGCAAGGCTCTATAAGGAAGAGGAAACTTACGTATTATATACAACACAATTTTCCAATTGTACACCGGCCGACTTAAGTGAAGCATCCTTACTGTGGGATCGCCATAGGTTATCTAAGTAAAACGTTTAAAGGGGAAAAATCAATATAAGATATTTCTGAAGCAAAATACAACTACAAAAAATATTGTGCTTTATCTTTGAGTGTATAGTTACCAACATATAAATTCCACCAGGTTTAAGAAGCCTGCAAACCAAAAGGAAAAGCATGGATGGTAAACATTGTTGCGTTAATAGTATACACATGATTAGGCACACAAATGTGCAATCATATTGGCAGATTTACAAGGAATAAAGCATTGAATCTTGCATGCAAGCACAACCAAGAAAATAAGACTGCCATAGGTTTTGCCTAGCACGACCTGCTCGCTTCCCCCAACATCTGAGCAGCACTAATTGGAGCATCATTTCCGCACTAAATACATGAGCATGATGGGAAAAAGAAGGTAACAATATCATCAATCAGGAAAGTCCAAAGATGGAAACAAGGAAGTATAACAACATAAGAAAAAGTGACATACCATTAAGGAATCAAGAGTTCCTAAGTTTAGAATTTGGCAAGCCACAAGTCCATGGTTGTGATTTTCAGCACAAATAACAAAGTCAACATGTAATGCACCAAAAAATTGAAAAGCCCGCAACAATAGTAGAGCGCTGTTAAAAGGGGAAGGATCATACCCTTGTCAATAACACCATCAAAAGACTCGTCGGGGAAGAAGCTCATATCTCTAACATCCATTTGCATGTCTAAAATAATATATATAGGACACTCATAAAGATACAGATGCATCTTATACTTAAAGGGCAAAAAGAAATCTTAAATTCAAGACTTAAAATTGAGAAACTTTTCAGGATACATTTGAGCTGAGGAATGTATTCATGTTTTTTTCGCATCATGTCAATGGCCACTGAAGAAACGTCAATGTTCATTATGTCTTCATATCCATCTTTCACCATGTCCTCCGACATCACTGTAATGTAGACAACAAATCCCCATTAGACAGTCTCCAATTGCACAAAGAACTTCATGCTAAAATTTCATTGCCTAGGGTGGAAAGGGGCAAAGACATTTCTAAGAGAGGAAAAGGTCATTCCCACAAGAGTCTAACAATGTTAGTCGATTCTGATTAGTGCAATTAACAACGACCAAAAATCTATCGTAATATATCATAGATGTTATCAATATCCCCGACCCCTTACAAAAAATTGCAGTAAAAAAACAGCAAATTCTACCTCAAGCACCAACCATTTGCAATCATTTTACTACAAAGCAGCTCTATCAACAAACACAACTACGGCAGTTCAATCTGGAAGACTGTAAAGAGAAAAAAAGGGCCGCTCAATTCTACATTGATGAAATATGAAGTTCGGTGCTTCAGATCAAAATGCATGGCAATCAAACTTCTAAGACAAAGTAGTAATCTTTCCTCAAGATAAACAGTCAGAAGCAAGTATCTCCTACCCATCTCTATGATTTTTGCGTCCTTAGGAACTCTAAAGAAAGCACAAATTATAAAAGGATGGATCTTGAACCACATCATTTCTGCCCAGAAACTACATGAACAAAAACCCTAAAAAACCCCACTAATCATATCAATCAAAACTCGATCATTGTCCTCAGACTCGAATCCAAAAAGCAAGAAAATCCAAAAAAACACAATCTTTACAAGAAAACCATAGCAAACAAAAGAACGAAAAAAAGGCAAAGAGGGATGAGAGGCCATTACAAGCATTGCCACAGCCAACCATGAGAACGCGAGAGGAAAATGGTATATAGCGACGAACAAAGGGACGAAGAGAGGAATAACGCTGGTACCAATCAAAGCTACCACCTTCTTGAACATAGCGAGCATCCCAATACAAAGCATCACCATAGTTATAAGTGTTACAGCTAGAGACATCTCTATACATGGTTATTCTGATGAATTAATTTAATTCGGGGGGCGGTTATTTTTGTGGGTTGTGTTGGTTTGAATGAAAAGATTACTGTATTTATGTGGTGGGAAGATGGGGTGGAGGTGGAGTTGGGTCGGTGTGGTGGTGAAGTAGGAGGGTCGTTTTAGAAGTGGGGTTAAGTTTGGTTCAAAGAGTGCGAGAGAAGGAGAAGGACAGAAGGAAACGATTTTGTACTTGCCACCCCTTCATACGGTAGTTATTGCAGTTTCTCTCTTTTTAATACACTATTTTCCACGTCAATATTATTTAATTATTTTTAAAATATTATTAATCATTTGAAGTTAATAATTATCAATATTTTATTAATAAAAATATAAAATAAAACAGCAAAAAAATAAATTAAAAAGGATATATGTTTTTAAATGTTATGGGCTTTTATATTTGTAGAAAGCCCAAAAAGACAGCTTGGGCTTCTTCTGGGCCTCAGAAAGAACTTTGAAGGGAAGCCCTAATTCACCATCTCCGATGGCTTTTGCTTCAGGCATCAAAGCTGGATTCCTTAAACAAAGGAAAAGGACAGTTGTCAATTTCCTATTGGTTTTAATGACAAGTATCCCGGTCATTTTCTAATACGTCATTTTTTTTCCTTCATTGTCGTAATATAGAATTTACAAAAAAAAAAAATTATCAATATTCACTCCAACTTAATATTTAAGCATTTATCTTGATTTATTCATTAATATAATTAAATTAAATATTTTCAATATTCACCCAAATCGTAAAATTTAAGAGAAAATGCAAGGTTTTAAAAATTATTTTTCTAAAATAAAAAAAATTATACTTAAATTATAAATTTATATTAATTTTTATATGATTATTTTTATTTATAAGTAATTTTGTTGGTTAGTTGATTGGTCGTATATTAGATTTAATGTACTTTTTTCTATAAAAAAAGGAGAAACATGAACATCTTGAAATGGATAAATTTATAATTTATTAAATACCAGTTTTAAAAATAAAAACAAATATTAAAAAATAATAATATCATTATTATTATATAAATTGGTATAATTGTTCATTGACTTTGGATTAATTCATAAAATAAAAAAAAAAAAAATAAATAAATAAATAAAAGACTTAATTCACCCTCCAGTGTTGGAATTTGGTTCTCTCACACTAACAGACACATCAAATAAAACTGAACTCAGTGGTTGTAGGGAGATTAGAGAAACAGAATCAATTTCAGTTTCATTTCTGTACAATCAAAATCCCTAGAACCAAACAACACTCTGATTTCCATATTACACCCTCATCATCACGTTTCTTATCGTCTTTTTCAGATCCAATCTTTCTCCCCGTACTTCGTACTGCTTTCCCATTACCATTTTGGTCTCTGTGCTCAATTTTGGACTAAGATCTCATTTATTTTCATTTCTACTAATTATGGCTTGTATAAAATCGGTCAACCGATCGGCGTCGCTGGCACTAGCTCCGGATGCTCCCTACATGGCTGCAGGAACCATGGCAGGAGCGGTCGATCTTTCGTTTAGCTCATCAGCAGCGCTTGAGATCTTTAAACTTGATTTTCAATCTGATGATCGTGATCTTCCTTTGATTGGTGAAGTTCCAAGTTCTGAGAGATTTAATCGAATTGCTTGGGGAAAAAATGCATCCGGGTCGGACCAGTTTGCTCTAGGACTCATCGCTGGTGGCCTTGTTGATGGTGGCATTGGTCTCTGGAATCCTCTCTCTGTGATCCGGTAATTGTGCTTTTTCTTAATTTTTTATTGTGTAATCATTTTTCTCTTTTTTTGTTTTATTGGCTGTGTGATTTGGATCCCCTTACAATTGAACGCCGTGTCTTTTTAAATGTCGTCAAAACTGTATTAATGAGGAGGTTACCTCAGCGAATTGTATCAAGATCTGCTGTAGACTCAAATCAACGAGTATTGAGTTAGGTTAAAATTTTTTTTTTTAATAGATTTGCTGTTTTGAGCTGAATTTAGTTTAAGGTGGTGTATTCTGGTTGCTGCATTTCAATGTGAGATCTGTGTGTAATCGCTCTGATTTGACTCCAGATTGAGTGTTATTTTACTACTGGTAAATTGTTGAATTATAATATTGAGAATGCGAAGGCTTTATACTTTATATGCTCTATGGAAGCTGACTTTTCTTTAAACTGAATCCGGATATAATGTGTTGATGGTGATTCCCTAGCTTGGACTGTTCTAAACGTTTTAAAATTGCTTGCAATTGTAACTTGTATGTTTGTCGACTTTGAATGCTGCGGATGCAAGAACTTTAATCTTTAATTGCTATGGAAGTATCAATTTGATTTAATCTCTCCTAGGATTTGATTCAAAGTTCATATAGGAATTGCTGGTTGAATAAGAAATTGGTTTGGATATCTTAAGGGTGAGCGATTAGCAGAAATACTTTGTTAAGGCTAACAAAACCAAACTGACCAAATATGAAAACCAAATTGAACTAAACCAGACTGTACTGAACACCTATTTTTGGTTCAGTTACTTGTCTTTCTCAAATAATCTTGTAAAGAATAAAAGAGATATTTAAAATATGAGTATTTGGTTGGTTGGGTTAAACTGAAAATCTTGGACCAAATACAACTGAACTGAAACTTCATTTTTTGGGTTAGGTTCGGTCAATTTTTTAAACTCAAACAAACTGGCCTTTTTTTTAGCTCCTTGGACATCTGGATGCATGATAATTATGTATAAATAAATGGTAGGGTGATTCTGTTTGTTTATGCATTCGCTTTCTCTTTAAAGTTGATTCAATTTATCTAATGGTCTATCAAAATCGATCCATTATGGAACAATGAGTGAAATTCTTGCAGTTGCTTATTCAGCTTAGAAGTTTTTTTTATTCTGTTTATGTGTATTCTGTTTATTGAATAAATTTTTATTTTTTTTCATTTTCTTAATTTTTTTTCCAGTTCTGAGGCTACTGAAACAGCTCTTGTCGGAAATCTTTTAAATCATAAAGGGCCTGTAAGTTCTCGTTTGCAGTAGACTCTATTCTTATTTGTTGACTCTATTATCTTGTTGTAGACATTTGACATTTGCTTCCCTTTTCTTGCTATTTCAGGTTCGTGGTCTTGAATTTAATATCTTCACGCCTAACTTACTTGCATCTGGTGCTGATGATGGTGAAATTTGTATTTGGGATTTGGCCGCACCTTCACAACCTACTCATTTCCCACCTCTCAGGGTAGGTGAAGCTTGAATATTTTAATTCCCTCGAAATATTTAGTTGGGCTTGAATATTTTCCTGTAAATTGCAGTAGTATTTGTATCCAATTCTTACGCTAGGAAGAAACACCTTATGATGCAAACTCTCATGGCTACATAACAAAAGGTGTATGGTAGCATGTAATTTGGATTGACAAATCCTTCAAGAGTGCTATAAGCAGAAGCCGTTTCAAATAATTGAATGTGACTAGGTTTTTTTTTTATCAATATTGAATTTGATTAGGTGAAAATGAAACTTGGTTAACATTGATAATAAAAAATTCTATAGCACTGGGTATCTGACATTTTAGCATTGCTACTTCTGGTATGGTGCTTCTACTATTGTTGGAACTTGTGTTATTTTGCATTTTCAAGCTCAATGCTGAAGTTTTATTTTTCATGTATATGTCTGTTCATTACATAGTGCTATATGAGATTGTTGTTGTTCTTTTGTTCATTTTTCAATGGATCTTAATGATGCGTAGGTTTGTTTTGAGATCTATCTCTTATATTTTGTTGGAGATGGCTAGAAGTGTTTGTGATATTATGGTGGTGAAGGTTTGTCAAGGAACCTCAAGTGACAAGTTTCCAGCAACGCCATTTAGTACTTACTATATTTCCAGTCATGATAGGTAAAATAGAGGAATATTTAGGTGTCTTATGTGATTGAAAGATAATCAAGTCAATTGGTAAGTTTTATCAAAAAACTATGCACACTGCTTTGATGCATGGTAGTGAGTTGGATTATGACGGTGTAAATTGTTTCTAAGATGAGTATTCTGATATGAAAATAGTGCAGTAGATGCATGGGTATATAAGAATAAATGAATAGAATTAAAAATGAGTATATAAGAGAAAAAAGTAGGGGTAGCTCCATTGAAAATAAATTTAGAGGATGAAGGTTGAGATTACTTGGTCATATGAATTATAGATTGTTTTTTATGCTAGTTAGAAAAGTGGAGGACATTACATGTAAGGATAGGAGGAAATGAAGATGCAGACATTAACTTGCTTGGAAAAGGTTATTCAATCAGATTATGTGAGCTCTTGTGTTTTTCTAGTCAATAATTTTTTTAGCAATAAGT
The DNA here is from genome assembly GCA_948192965.1 of Dalechampia spathulata. NCBI lineage: Eukaryota > Viridiplantae > Streptophyta > Magnoliopsida > Malpighiales > Euphorbiaceae > Dalechampia > Dalechampia spathulata. Next base: position 20,817 of record CANYBF011287935.1, on the reverse strand, counting down.
GTTATTAGATTTTACTTCATTACATAATGAGTCTTTTGCAGGGTACTGGTTCTGCTGCTCAAGGTGAAATTTCTTATGTCTCATGGAATAGCAAAGTTCAACATATATTAGCCTCCACTTCCTATAATGGAATGACCGGTGAGGAAGCAACTAATGATTATTATTTAGTATGAACAATGTAAAACATGACTTTTATTTTGACTCAGTTTCTCTGTCCTTACAAAGTGTAAAATTGGCTAACCACAACACAGCTTTACCTTATTATTTATTATCCATTGTGTACATAATTAGCATAGAGCACTAAAAATTCATGCCATTTGCAGTTGTTTGGGACCTGAAAAAACAGAAGCCAATTATATCGTAAGTTGCTTTGTCATGTAATTGTACCAATCATTTACTTATAGTTGTGTGATACATTGCACAACTCAACTCTTTTATACTTTTTTTTTTACATAAACTCTTGTATACATTTTTGCTTACTGATTCTCTGAGTAATCAACAGTGTTGCAGATTCAGTTAGAAGGCGGTGTTCTGTTCTGCAGTGGCATCCTGATGTTGCCACTCAGCTTATTATTGCATCAGATGATGACAGTTCTCCTGCCCTCCGGGTAATAATGGCATTGTATATGATGGTATTATTTAGAAAGTACACATGCAATGATAATCTAATTCGTAATTCATAAAACTGTTTGCGAGCAGCTTTGGGATATGAGGAACACTATGACACCTGTTAAAGAGTTTACGGGGCACACCAAGGGTATGTTGCTGTAATTCAAATTCTTTTACTTCAGATCCTGAAAAAATTATCATTTTTAATAAGGCTGTTAATCTTTGTTCCTTTATACCTATTAATAGCTGGTCTCACTTATGATTTTCATCGTGGTTTATTACCAGATAGGATATCTCATATTCTTGGAAGCTTAAATTAAAGTTTACTATTTCTTGAGTTTATTATCAGATAGTTGGTCTCCAATGTTTGATGTTATGTGTTTTGACCAGTTTGGGCTTGAGTAATTACGAAAATCTTCTAGATCATTTTGTCATTTGTTTGGAAAATTGATTTTATATGCTTCTGGGATGGCTAGATATAAAATCCTGCTGTCAGGGTGCAATTTTTTTCTTGCTCTTCATGGAGCTTTTTCTGAAGTTTAATGCTTTAGTTCCTAAAACCATGTCATAATAGGAAGTTATTGAAAACTCGTCATCTATTGACTTGTTGTTCCAACTAATATGTATTTACCAGGTGTCATTGCAATGTCATGGTGTCCAAGTGACAGTTCATATTTGCTTACATGTGCTAAAGATAATCGAACTATTTGCTGGAACACTGTAACTGGAGAGGTAGGATACTTTGTTTCTCTTCTTCTTCAGCTTTAGGAGTATGAGACTTTTGTTTTGATCTGAACATTCTTTTATTATTATTGGTTTTCTTGTGATGGTGATATTGTTTCTAAATTTCCTATAGATTGTCCGGGAGTTGCCTGCTGGTGCCAATTGGAACTTCGATGTACACTGGTATCCAAAGATACCAGGAGTTATAACAGCATCTTCTTTTGATGGAAAGATTTCTGTTCACAACATTGAGGTATAAATTATTATTATTATTATTATTTTGCTATTTTTTTCCTTTCTAGTGTGCAATATGTACATAATAAGGTCAATCAAATGCACTGTTGACTGAAAATTTACAATGGTTGACCCGTAAAAATAGATAATTTAAGTAATGAAGGCTGTTGGAATTCCCCTTGTTGAAAGATGAAATTTACTTGGAATTCGAAAGCATGTTGAAAAGGGTATACCATATCTTGCAATCATATTTTATATTTTTCTGTGTCATCTTGGACAATGTTACTAATCTGATTTTCCAGATATGAAATAAACATCTTTTAAACATCTTCTGTCATGGATATTTCTTTATAGGGCTGCAGTCAATACGACGCTGGGGATTTTGGAGCAGGTAATGTTATTTGGTTGGTAGCTAATAGCTATTTTGAATTTATTTTCTAACTGCAATTCTCAAGAGCAATTATAAAAGTTATCAGTCATTCTGATCTTTATTTTGGGTTTCAATCATGTGTAACTATAACTTGACTATCATGATTTGTTTCTTCCAGATGAGTCGCCTATTTGTTTGGCTTTATCATTTCACTCTTCTTCATGCTCTTAAAATACGACATTAAGTTTTAATTTGTTATTAAATATTTTGGTGTTTCTATTTAATTTCAGGTTTTCTTTTGAAAAATTGGGCCAAAAATTTAACATAGGCTAGCAGGCGGTGATGTTGTTTAGCTACTGTGCCATAGTTGTATCATTACAAGATATCAAGTTCAGGGTTGAGAAATTTCCTTTGATGTTAAACATTTTGAGCACAATGCTAACATTCTCAACCCTATTATCAAAATGGGAAAAAATTGTTTCATCTTTCCATAACATGCTTTATTTAGTTTTTTTAGTGGAAAATCATTTTCTGTTGGACAAATGAATCTCGAATTCCAGATCCTTTCACTTTTGTATATTCCTATTGGAAAGGTTCCAATAATAGATTTGACATCACTAATGCATGTTCAAAGGCTGTTGTTGATTTCTGTTAGAAGTTTGAACTAGTCTTTCTTAAATAAACTTTGCTGGAGTTGAAAGTAAATTTTCTTTGCCCTTATGTAGTTATTATTTCTGGTTGGCTCTGTCCTGGCATCCGTCCTATTCTTTCTTGAACATGGCTGGAGGATCATTTTGTTTTTGTCTCCTCTTTCTTGACAGCATAAACATTTAATCTTGTTCTTGTAATGATTTCTCATATCATTTTGAGATTCAATTTCTAGACACCTTTTCTTTTCTTATATGATAACTCTTTCATGCAGCCACCCTAAGAGCTCCAAAATGGTACAAGCGTCCAGCTGGTGTGTCTTTTGGCTTTGGAGGAAAGCTTCTATCGTTCCACTCAAAGTCTTCTACCCCAAATGCTTCAGAGGTGTGTTCGGAGTTGCTATTTTTTTCCTGCATTTTTATATATTTTAAATGGGCATTTGTCTTCTTATGCCAGGTTCTTTTGCATAACTTGGTTACGGAAAACGGGTTGGTGAGTAGATCATCAGAATTTGAATCTGCCATACAAGATGGGGAGAAGTCATCACTGAAGGCATTATGTCAGAAAAAATCTCAAGAGTCTGAGTATGTGTTACTTTATTTGAAATGTTTATTTATTCAAGACATGAAACTATTTTTCCTTTCAATCTAGCAAATTGAACTATTGTACATTCTGCTGAGATATTGTCATAACAGGTCAGAGGATGACCGTGAAACTTGGGGCTTTTTGATGGTATTGTTTCAAGATGATGGTACTGCTAGAACCAAGATGCTTACCCACCTTGGTTTCGATGCACCTGTTGAAGAGAAAGATGTTGTACAAGATGAAATCTCTCAACAAGTAGATGCTGTTCGGCTTGATGATACAGAAATGGATAAAGTGGGATATGAGAATACTAAAAAGGCTACGGTTTTCTCAACTGATGATGGGGAAGATTTCTTTAATAATCTCCCTAGCCCCAAAACTGATACTCCCAAGTTCAAACCTGGTGATAACTTTGGCACCGTGAATTCCGTCTCTCATCCAGAAGAAATAAAGCCAGAACCAGATGTACTGGAGGAAAGTGTTGATCCGTCATTTGATGATAGGATTCAGCGTGCTTTGGTTGTAGGTGACTACAAAGGTGCTGTTGCAGAGTGTATAGCTGCAAACAAACTGGCCGATGCTTTAGTTATCGCTCATGTTGGTGGTGCCTCTTTGTGGGAGAACACACGCGATCAATACCTTAAGATGAATCGTTCATCCTTCTTGAAGGTAGCTTAATACTTGAACCTTCTCTCCCTTTTTCTAACTCAGTAACCCTTGACAATGCCATCATCATTATTATTATTTTGACAGGCTTGAGATCTAAAGTTTAATGTAAATGTGTTTATGATTATTTCTATAACAACCTGGGATGACTAGCATTCCATTTCACAAAAACATTTAAAGTCTCCATAATGAATCATTTCTACTTTCAGATTGTTTCAGCAATGGTGAATAATGATCTCATGACTCTTGCAAACACCAGGCCGCTCAAATACTGGAAAGAAACGCTTGCTCTTTTCTGTACAGTAAGTTGTAGAACTCATTTCTTAAATTTGTGTGACCATGTTGGCCCATTTTCTTATTGTGGACCATTTTTATTCAATATTTTAGTTTGTTAATCGAGTGACTGTGTGTGACTTGGCATCTAAACATGCATTAAGTTGCATACTTGCAGGAGATTCTTGAGGTTAATATCTTTGTGGAGTTCATTATTTTTCCTGGGGACTAAACTATTTCTTTTTGTTGATATTTTGTTCTTGCAAACTGCAAGCAATGTTCATATGATGTTTATTCAAACTTTGTCTTGATTTGGCCATTGCTGCCTCTAGTAGACAATGGCTGGATCTCATGTAACTCTCTGTAAAGGGGTGAATCGGAAAAGGACATTTTCTCTTGAATTGCATCTGCAACATATCATTTTTCTGATCTATATGACATTGTTTAAACCAGTTTGCAAAGAATGAGGAGTGGAGCATGCTATGTAATTCGCTTGCATCAAAACTGATGGCCGCTGGCAATACTTTAGCCGCTACTCTGTGTTTTATATGTGCTGGAAATATAGACAAAACTGTTGAGATTTGGTCAAGGATCCTGATAGCCGAGCATGAAGGGAAATCATATGTTGAACTTCTTCAGGTATGCTTACAGCTATAACAAGAATATAAGATCTTACCCCTTCAACCTATACAGAAGCTTCACATGTATTGTTTACATTCTTTTAGGATTTAATGGAGAAGACTATTGTCCTTGCTCTAGCAAGTGGTCAGAAGCGATTTAGTGCATCCTTGTGCAAACTGGTTGAGAAATATGCTGAAATTCTAGCTAGTCAGGGTCTCTTAACGACAGCATTGGGATACTTGAAACTTTTGGGCTCAGATGAATTGTCTCCTGAGCTTATAGTTTTGAAAGAGCGCATCACCCTCTCTGTGGAACTTGGTATGTCCTTGTGATGAATATAGCTTGTGATATAGTGAAACTTTACAATTGTCAATGATTGCTTTTGTGCTCCCTCACTCTTTAATACTATTAATTAGTTCACTTTTCTTTGGGTGGGTTTTCATTGTTTATTGAAATTTGAATTTATTATGCATCTTTGGTTTATTATTTGAATTAATTATAAGCATTTGAGTTTTTTCCTTAGTTATTTGGTTCAGTTTCTCCTAGTGATGAAAACACTGTCTGATTATGTGATATATTTTATACATGCATTTTTGGTGTTTAACGGTAGGAGCTGTGCCGTAGCCCGACCTTTAGTTTTAGATTGTCATCTATGTTACCTTCATATTGATAACAGTAAAGCATTTTGCTTCTAAACGATGCAGAGAAAGATGATAAGACTACAAATTTTGATATTTCACAACATACTCAAAGCAATTATGGTGCGGTTGGTTCCTCGCAGAATTATTATCAAGTGGGTTCTCTTGCACTTTCTTGTCTCTGGCATCTTCATATGTTTCTAGTATTGCAGTAGACTCCGCTGATGGTCAATGACATACATATCTTCAACTTGATTAGGAATCGGCACCATTACAAGTGCATCAAACCATTTCTGGAAGTCCATACGGTGAAAGTTATCAACAGTCTATGAGCTCTTCCTATGCTAGTGGATATAGTGTTCCTGCTCCGTATCAACCTGCACCATATCAGCCTGCCTCACAGCCTGGAATGTTTGTTCCTTCTCAGGAACCTCAGGTTCCCCAGGTTCCTCAGGTATTTTGAATTGGTGATTTGGTAGATGGGTGAAAAATAGAGGGTAAAAGGGTCTTAGAATTCATATTGAAGGGGTGACAATTAAGGGGGTTAACAATAGATTGTAGGATAACATTTAACCTTGTCTGGTACGAGGTTAAAAGAATAGCTAAAAATTAATAAATGACAAAATTATCACATTATAATATCACAGAATTGAAAAAATATATATTATTCATCAATTACTAACTAAAATATGAAGTGCCATCATATATAATGTTTAACTATTAAATAATTTAAGGAAATATATTATTATCTAATTGATATTTTTTTATGCAGATTAATTTATATTAATTTACTTCACTGTTATTATTCATTAACCTATGCATAACAATCATTGACTGAATGATACTTACTAATATTAATTACGAAACACATGTTAATGTATTAATTAATTAATGCTAATTATTAGTTATTGACCGATTTCTTAATGTGTACTAGTAATTTATATTAGTTATATTGTTTATCAGTTCATTAGTAACAAAAATAATTAGTCATTTGTATTATTAATTATTCATAATTAGCTAGTAACCAAGTATTAATATAGATTACGTTCTATCAATTAGTAAATGATTTATTAATTCATATGAAATAATAATCATCAATCAAATGCATACCATACCTGGGGAAAAGAGTAAGAAATTAATGGGTTAGTTTGAATTGAAAGGAAGAAATGTACTTCTACCATAGATGCTCAATTGTTATTCCTTTTGCCACACAGCCATATTTTGTAGGCCATTTATCATCTGATAGAACTAAATCCTTTTTTGGTTGCTCAGAAGAGCTAGCTTAAGTCTTGTTCTAGCCTCTGGCTAAAAGCACATTCAATTGAATCTGCATGTTTGATTAGATTGTTGAAATTATTTCATTCGGAACAGTTACTGTATTAGTCTCTAGTAATTGATTGTTGAAGTGCTGTTTGTTTTTGACACTGCAGATCTTCTTTTTTTTTCCTGATTTGCTTTTTACCCTTTTTTTCCTGAAGGCAAATTTTGCTCCCCCTAATGCTGCCACTCAGCAAGCTGTGAGGACGTTTGTTCCTTCAAATGTTCCTATTCTGAGAAATGCAGAGCAGTATCAGCAACCAACATTAGGTTCTCAGTTATATCCTGTATGTACACTGTACTGAAATTTCAAATTGAATGCTGAAGACAAGTTTTGTAATGACTTGCTGAATTTCGGTGTGCTTATTTCAGGGGACTGCTACCCCTGCTTATAACCCTGTTCATCCGCCAGCTGGATCACAAGGCCCTGTTACATCTCAAATGCCAATTCCTAGCCAAAAACCTCAAGTTATGGCCCCCACTCAGACACCAATGGGATTTAGGTCTGTAACTAATTCAGCTGTTGTTCAAAGACCTGTAATTAGTTCAATGCAGCCTCCCAGTCCTACTGAGCCAGCATCGGTACAGCCTGCTGTGGCACCTCCTGCTCCACCACCTACGGTTCAGACAGTTGATACTTCAAATGTTCCTGGTATAACTGGAACTCTTCTCTTGATTAAAATGCATTCTCACTGTGGACTTACCTGTGAAGAGACTTTTTTTTTATTTTGCTCATCTTAGAAAGAATTGCTGCTTTAGTGTTTGAAGTTCATGCCTGATGTTTCACGCTTTTTGCAAGTGGCATTAGACTTTGCAATCTGTCTGATACTGTGGATTGTTTTGAATGTGATTGGTAATTTCGAGTTGATGTATGGTACATACAGAAAATGATTGAATTTAAGCAGTTTGGGATCTTAATACATTATAAGAAGTAAGGCTCAACAGGCTCTAATGCCTGTCAAGATGTCTGCCTGTGTATGGCTACTTTTTTCTTTCCTTGAAAAAGGTTGTTGAAGCATTAAAAGCAGCAATGCAGAATAACCTAGATAAATGTTTTGGAACCTTAAATTTAATGATAGTAATTTTGCAGTATTAGCCTTTTTTTTGGTTCTTGACCAATGTGATGCCTTGTGATAAAACAAACATATTTTTGTATACTCTGTTGCAGCTCATCATAAACCTGTTGTTGCAACATTGACGAGACTTTTTAAGGAGACATCAGAAGCCTTGGGAGGTTCACGTGCAAATCCAGCTAGAAAGCGTGAAATAGAAGATAATTCAAGGAAAATCGGTTCCTTGTTTTCCAAGCTCAATAGTGGTGATATATCAAAAAATGCATCTGATAAACTTGTTCAGCTGTGTCTGGCATTAGATAAAAATGATTTTAGCACAGCCTTGCAGATCCAGGTACGACTAATTTACCAAGTCTTTTTATGCTGTAGGTGTGTGCTTGAATGCATAGGCATAAATATCTATTTGTCGTAGTCTTCTAACTGTATGTGTTCTTGTGCATGTAACAGGTACTTCTCACAACGAGCGAGTGGGATGAATGTAATTTCTGGCTTGCAACACTAAAAAGAATGATTAAAACAAGGCAGAGTGTGGGTCCAAGATTAAGTTAAAAACACCAGAATCATTCGGTTAGTGTGATCTCTCCAGTAGATCCTTCATCATTCCACAGGTGTGGTAGTGTTCCTTGGATGCTGGTTATTACTTTCATTGTACACAATAACATCTTTTCTACACTGCAATTATAGGGTTTTGGATCATAGACCTGCATTCCTCTTACAGAAATTTCGACAACAGAAATACCCGTTCTTCAAGCAGTTAGCAGAGGATAGTTTTCAGGACATTAATGAACTTGGTTACCAAATTGGTTTGACTTTGAAATTTGTAGTGTTGAGAAAATAGAGTTTACTTTTAGCCAACCAATGTTTTATAGATCCATTTTTGGTGTTCAATGGCTTTATAATATCTACTGTCACCTTCTGATTGCCCTTTTTTTTTTTTTTTGCATGGTATTAAGTCTTTACCTATGTGGTTTACCATTACAAAATGAACATTCAGAAAGTTTGAATAACATAAAATTTTTTTTTTATAACTTCTAGCTGTTGTAGCTTCTACAGCTCAGGTTTGTCATTCCTGTCCTGAAGCATCAATAATTTGTGCTTTGTAGATCAGGGCTAAGGGGTGATGATGACCCATCAGATGCATATAGAAGCCCTTGATAGAGACACATCATTATCAAAGCCGAACTTACAGTTCATCATCTTTTTCTTCACATGGAATCTCTTCTTTGTAACCCTTTCTCGAGTCCCATTTTTCCGTCTTTTTCTTGATATCTAAACGGGTTGTGCAAAGAAAAGGTCGATATGCATTGCATTTGCCCATATGGATATGAATTTGGTCTAGAAATATTTTTATTTTTTTGGGGTAGAACTATAAGCATGGAGAAAGGGGAAATGGAGTATTTTGCGAGGACATTTTGAATAAAGCTCGTCGGGACATTTGCATTTTATCATCTTGAAATTATTTAGAAAGGCTCCTATTATCATGACATCCATTTTTCCAACGTTGTTCTTGGAATTGTGGTATACACACACACACACAATGCTGTTTGGAAATTACATTTGGCATTTTGATATTTTCAATTTCGTTGCATGTGGAATTATTGGCTGCAAATTTGGTCGTTTTGTCATAAATTCCCATTTTACTTGGGGTCTCTGTGGGAAAAGATATTAAAAATTCAATGGAGCTGAAACAATATTGTATATAACCATCCCAAGATTTAGTGTGTACGATATATATATATATATATATATTATAAATTCTTTTTTATGGACAATGAACGACGGGACAAGTGTGTTGTATTGCTTAGAACAGGAAAAAGGACCAACACCCACTTCTTCTATTCAAATAATTTGTATAATTTTGGAAAATGCATGCTAATCCATTTAACTGAAGTTGATGGATTAGCTATACTTCCTCTGTTTCAATCCAAATGGTAATGCTATTGACAACCGTTTGAAAAATGGGTCCAGACTGTAAAATACATTAATGGCAGAGAGGCACATGGAAAGAAAGAAGCATCCGAGTGAGCTGTAAAGCATCGGAGGAGTCCTCATAGATGCTGCTAATTACATACAGACACTGTTCTTATTTCCCATTTCCAGTTTTAACGTTGTCCCAATTTTGTCTTGATATCTGAAATTCACTTTGTCTGTACTTTTTGTCTATGTAATGATGATAACATTAACAATGTTAGCCAAAGAGTGTTTTTGTCTTTTCAACTTTATTCATTTGGACATTGTGTAGAAAGAAATGTCTCCAACAACTTCATCCTTCATCAAATGGGATATTTTATAGTGAAAATTTACTTAAACATAATATATTTATATGATTTCGATTAATTATATGCTTATTTTGAAAATAACACAAGAGTATGTGATTGATCGAGTTAAATAGAGTATCAAAATAAATTGATTTATCTTATTTAATTCGATTTAATATTTAAAATACAGAATCGTTCCAAGAAGTCAAGATATTGAGAGAGGTAAAAATGTAAATGAGACAAGAATGAAAGAGTTGACAAGAAAGGAGCAAGAGGAGAAGTCGCAGTCGCCAGCTCTTAAAAGGGGTAAATGCTCAAGTGGTCCAATGGCTACCTTCGAAACCTTCCGTAGGAAACAACAACTTGAAGGTTTCCCACTTTTAGGTAAATATTCTCATTTTAAAAACAAAATATCTTTTTTTGTACAATTTGATTAATTTATATGATAAGTAAAAAATATTATTCGTAGTAATTAATTTAATATATATATATATAAATATGAATTGAATATAGAGTTCTATATCTAGAATATGAAGTTGGATGCTTTGTTCATTGATATCAAAGATGACAAAAAGTAGACTTTAGTTAGAATGGAAAGGCTTTCAATTAGCAATCGTTTCTTTTGAGATTTTGACTAAAAGTATGTTAGAAGGCATCATCACTCCTCCAAAGAAAAACCCACAAACCTTATTCTAGAGAACAATGGAATGAATGTTTGAAAATATGAGTAAGAAAAGAAGAACATGTAACTTTGTTAATTTAGTTTACCAAACTACTATTAATTAAACTACTCATTTTTAAAAAAACAACAAAAAAACACTAATTAAATATGGGTCTTAGCCAACAAAGCAAAGCAAAGCAAAAGTTCAATTTAGAAAGAGAAGTTAGGTGAGATATGGGTTCATGTGATTAATCCAAGTCACATGGAAGGCTCCTTAGTTGACCAAACTATACTATTATATTATATTATATATATGGGTTCGTAATCATTCCATAACATTAACTAATTACAATTTGCTATATCAAGAAATCATGTTTGAGTAGTGCACAATCTTTTTATTATTATTAATAATAACAATAATGTTGAGTTGGTTTATTTATTCTTCAAAGCAAATATATATATGACTATAAACTAACATCAAATCAAATTTTGAATCAATTCTGCTCGATATTTAAGTGTTACCCATTATTTGGTAAAGCCAAGTTTCCGATAATAAGCTATGGAACCAAATTGTAGCTGAACGAAACTTGTCAGATTCAACAGTAAGAACTTGGTTAGATATGCATTATGAGAGGCTTGGTGATGAACAGAGTGAAATCACTTTGCAGCAGAAGTAATATGAATCAGGTATTTATTGCAAAGTGAATTCTGTAATGTACACATGAGAAATCTAACAACACCATCATCAGCAGCAGCATTTCAAAATTCAATTTGAAGCCAACAAATCAATGAGTTATCATTAACAACCTACGACAATGTAAATTCACAATCATGGCAAGCTTACAAGCCTGAGTTTAGCTCTCTGCTGTCCGAATGTCGGCTAGATTTCATGACAATCTTGAGTACTAAAACTACTTGCACGACCAACTATGTCATCTTGCTTTGAGTATAGTTCTGAACAATCCCCTGCAGACTGGTTTCTTCTCGTTGGAAACAGACCCTTTCCATTGCCATGAGCTCTGGATCGTGGAATTCGCTTTATAGTGTGTCTTGAACTACCAAATCTGGAGCTGGATATCCGATTTCCAGGCTTGGAATTGGATTCCATACCATCAGCTTCACCTAAGAACCCATTGTCCCATTCTGTACCAGCCATGAGTTCCATCAAATTGCTCCGGAACCCCAAATCTGAAAACACTCTCCGTGAATTCTTCACCGATTGCAGATCAAGTTTACCATCTACACGATTCAAATTCTCTTCTCCAGCACCGTCCGGTCTAAGGCCGAACTGGGTGTTTCGCAGTTCGACTGGACGCCCCATTGTTTCAACCATCATACATGGATTGTTAAACCCGTTCCATGAATGAAGAGGAACCAATTTACTCAATGTAGCTAGCCAATCGGCAACCTCCTTCATTGATGGCCTTCTCTCCCTGCAGGACCTCACACATTTAGAAGCAATCAAAGCCAATTGCTTTCTGATCATAGGATCCTTGAGAGGGGCAAGTCTTGGATCATAAATGGCACCAAGTTTCCCCTTTTTAACAAGAGGAATTGCCCAATCCACAATAGAAGGTGGTGAATGCCCTACATCAATGGCTTTCCTTCCACTAATAATCTCTAACAACAAAATCCCAAAACTAAAGACATCAGTTTTAGTACTCAAATTATCAGGAGTTACATAACATGGATCGAGATAACCCATAGTTCCGGCAGGTGGGGTTGATTTAAGCCTATAATCATCATCAATACCACACCTTAATGCTAACCCAAAATCACCCAATCTTGCGTTGAAATTCCTATCGATCAAAACATTTGCAGACTTGATGTCTCTGTGTATTATTGGTGGGTTATGCGAGTGTAAAATGTCAATAGCGTTGGCAATTTGCAATGCCAATCGAATTCTTCGACCCCAATTGGGTGGTCTAGAATTTGAATGAAGAACATCATAAAGGGTACCATTACTCATAAACTCAACAACAAGCAATCTATCTTTAGTATCATTAGCAAAGCCTAACAAATTTACCAGTCGAGGACTATGAATCTTAGACAAGATCTCGATCTCATTATCCACTTCCTGACCAATTTCAAGTCCTTTCGAGGGCTTCTTGATAGCAACATGGCGTCCACGGATAACAGCCTTGTAAACACAGCCATGGCTGCCTTTACCCAACAGTTTCTGGTCAGAGAAACCATTGGTAGCAGCCTCAAGATCACTGTAATGAAACTGTTGGATCTTGATGGGTTTTTCGCGTTTATCCTGGGCGGGAGTTTTAGAAGATGTGGAATGCGAAGATGGGGCTGAAACAGCAATGGCAGACTCTGCCTTGCAAGAAAGGTAACCCATCATCAAGAAAGATGGTATCTTTCTGGTGTTTCAGAGCAATTTAAAGAAATGGGTGATTGATTCTTCAGCAGGTACAAGCATTAAGAGTGAAAGAAACAGAAGAAAATTCAAGAATTATGATCTGGAAGGAGAGGGAGGGGACTGGGTTGACATGAAATGTCAAAAGCAATGGAACTGTGACATTGTGTGGCAGAGGATGGAAATTTTCCTGGTAATATGGTAAGGGGCCCCACCATATTGGAATCCCTATGCCTTTTTTCATGCCTTAAATTTTGCCTATTTTATTTTTATTTAATCATATTTCTTCATATCATTTTTTATATTAAAATTCATCATATTTTTAATTAAGACTCTCAATTTTAATATTTTAAAAATAAAATTAAAACTACTTTTTATTATAATTTTAAAATTAGTATAAAACTATTATAAATAAAATAAGAAGTCAAAGTTGAAATTAATCAATTATGTATAAATAATTTAATTATATATATATATAATTTATAAATTCATAATCATATAAATATAAATAAATATTTTTAATTTAGTTATTAATATAAAATTATAAATATTAATAAAATATAATATCAATTATTAATTTTAATTTTAATTTTAATTTTTAATATAAGCAAATTGGTAATTTATGTTAATTTAAAATTTAAAGAAAATTTGAAATGAAATTAAAATAGATTTAATTACTAAATGAAATGTTCTTACATATCAATGTTTTCAATTATAGTACAGTCTCCTACTTTTTAATTTTGTTATAATAATATTTATTTCACTATATATATATATATATATATGTTGAGAAAATAATTGATATCTCCTTCACGATGTTCGTCGGGTCGGACGGTGAGGACCCTGGGGTGAGGGAATCACCTTTTGAGATCCCAATGAAGGAAGAAGAGGGTGGAATTGCATGGTAATGATGAGGGTGGGGTGGGTTTGATTGATTCATAGGTTAAAGGTCGGATGTCCCTTTCCTAACCATACCCTTTAACCAAAAGGCCCATTTGAATACCCATCTCACCCACCCACGCCCCCTTCTCTTTTCATTTTTTGGACCCAATTCTTGCCTAATCTTCCGCCACACCCGAACCCACTTTTCCATCATTCTTATTATTACAAATTAATAATGCATGAGCATAATCCCATCTAAACTCAACTCTACACAATGCTAAGCTAAGCCATCACTATCTTAGACAATAATAACATCCACCCAACAACTCCTCTTTCTAATATGACTCACAATCAAAGTTGTATGGATTGTTATTGCAAAGCTACAACATATCATCATATATACCATCATCATCCTATCACCCTTTCAAACCCACATTTTATCCTTTTTTCTTCTTTCTTTTCTTATTTGCAATCAACTTCCATGCTTACAATTCTTTTATGGATCATCCTTCTTGTGGGTATCTACTCCTAGTTTATGGTAGAACATAAGATAGCATAAATCACTATATATAATCAAATATATTTTAGTTTAGTTAATTTATGATACGGAAGAGTATAATATTTTATGAATATTTATAATTAAAATAAATAAATATTCAATTCTAAATTTATAAATTATACTTTTAAAATTAAATTATTTTTATATAAATTAATGAATTATTTTTATATAAATTAATGAATTAGTTTATGAGCTAACTCATAAATGAGCTGAGTTGACTCTTTTATTCTATAAATTTTACTAAATAAATTTTACCCTAAATAAATAAATCTAGATCAAAAATCGAACAAAATGGATAAATTTAATTCGAATCGATTTAAAATTTTTAACATTTGAAAATATTTGATTTAATTTTTATTTAAAATTTTTTATAAATTTTTAAAATTTCATTTTAATGAAGCTCACAGCTGCTCTAATTTAAGATTAACTTAAAGAAACATTAAAAAAAAAAAATTTGAAGATAGTTTTTAATTAAATAAGATAATAATTATGTGTTTTTTCATAAATTGAAGATAATAATGAAGATTTGTTTTAAACATTGGAAAAATTATTACGAGTTCAATGGGTACAAACAACATTGTCTCATGCAGAAGATGACTTTCCACCCTTTTGTTGTCTTTGTCTGCATCTTCTGATGAGATTTCTCCATGGCAGACCACAACATCACCTCCATTTTTCATTGATTTTCTGCATGTTGTTGTATCTTTGGCAATGAAATCCCTTCAGAAGAAACATTAAATGCACCATCGCCATCGCCAACAATCCCCACAACTTCATTTAATGGGGAACTTTTTACTGGCAATAGTTTAGGTTTTTCCTTCATCTCCTTGCTTTGACCCCATAGCACCATATATAATCCACACACTATCAGTCCTGCCCCTATTATGCTGTCCCTTGCCCCAAACAGCTTTCCATTCATCAATATATTGTGCTTGAAAATAATTAATAATGTCGGAGCAAGATGGGTTATTAATTACCTTCCGAGATGAAGCTTTTCTTGGAGCAAGCAAGTCCCAGCAGTGGCAATGAGCACAAGGGAAAGAGGGTTGAAGCTAGCAGGAAACACAGGGCCTCTCATCCGTACACACCATGCAATCAATATCACACCTAGTCCAGAAGTCACAATTCCCTACAAAATCAAAATATTGCTTTTTTAATACAAAAGGAAAGGCATAGAACTGCTAAAGTAACTGCATTAATGTATATAACATACCGAATAAGCAACGGCAAGCAACCTGAGATTCCATCCCAGCTTCCATTGGCTCCAATTTCTCTCCATGCATACAGATAAAATTGCACACTGAATCGATCCCATTACGGACATCAATGCTGCGTTTGAGTGATGGCATGGATACGTCTTGCTCATCTTAGTCTGCCCTCACCATCCCCATGCACCCACAAAGCATATTTATATTTATGTTATAACAATTAATTGCTAAATTAATATTTTAAAAAATAGATTATCTTTTATGAAGAATTCTTCCGTAAATAAACCATCATGCATCCATCATCTTTCTTTAATCCCTTTTCTTACCTGAATAATCAACCAGATTGCGAAAGACATGCAACTGCCTAGTGCCATGCAGGAACCCAGAATATGATTGCTAGTAACGTGAGGCTGATTCTGATTGCTAGTCATGTGTTTCAGAAGGTTGAATCTTGTTGACGGAGTTTTGATCTCTACACCTTTGTAGAGGATGAACACCAATGCCCCGCCTATTCCTGTTAATGTTCCTATCACCTTTGCCTTCCCTACTGGTGTCCTCAATGTCAGTTTCTCCAACCTGCAGATCTCAGAATTATTGCAGACCCCAAAAGGCAACTTACGTATGTAAAGGTCATGGTGTTTTGAGTATATCGAAAAGTTTGTGTACCCAAAAGAGGCTGCCAATATTAGTGTTATTGCCGGACCAAGGTTTGATATGGCAGCAGCATATGTCGCAGATGTCAATACCAAACTTTCCACGTACAGGTTTTGGGCTAAAGTTGCCCTAAGAGTCACAGATTTCTAACTTCAAAAGCCATAGACAAATGGAAGAGAAATATGGTGAAAAAAATATATTGAAATCTTACCCGAATAACCCACTTAGAAACGATTGACAGAGTATTATCCATGTAAGTTTCGGCCTCTTCTTCCTATGTTTAACAGGAAATGAACATTGTCTGTCAACTGGTGTTATAATAACGGTTAAAAGAAATGAAACGATAGGCTGGCAATAGCTACCAAACCTTTCAACGATAAGAGCAAGAGGGACAGTAAAAGCAGCAGAAAAGATCCAGCGGTAAGCAACAAGAACTCTCATATTCATTCCGTCATTTGCAGCAAATTTATAAACTATATTCATTCCAGTATATATAAACTGAACTAAAACCATTAACATCACTGGTTTAAACCCATGAAAAACTTCACTCATTCTCCTCATTTCTCTATTCTGTATCAATCTTTACTGCTCCATACCCCCCTACAGCCACCCTCCAAAAATTTCCCCAAGTATTTACAGGAACCAAAAGCGAAGAAGAGAACAGAAATATAGGGCAACCTATAAAGATGGTGGTAGTCTACGTTGAATTGTATCGGAAAGGTAAAGGTGAAAAAAGGGTCGAGCTTTTAAATTTGCATTAAAACTTGATGATCAAAAGAGTCTTGCATTAGGGTTGTACCAGTGGTAAAGTTTATAACCAGCACGTGTAAAGGATCTTTAGGCTTTTATTTTACACTTGTAAGGTGACGGGTTAGGGTAAACAGCAACTATTTATCGTGGCTTCATAGTGGAAGAGCAGCTCTATCGAAGCATCTTCAATCCTCTGCTGTTCATGGGCGATCCTTGCATCTGAGATTAATATGGAAAAGAAGATGAGATTGTAGTTGAAAATGTTGATTACTCTTATGGGTTGATTTGCCTGTCAACAATTATATGTCATAGCGATCAAAAATCAGCTTTCTAGGGTTCTATATAACTCTTCTTTTCATGCTTGCTTCTAGATAGTCATGACATGCATTTATGATTAAGATGTCTCAAGTTCTTATAAATATATTAGAAAAATTTTCATAATTGATCAAAAATAAATTATTATAATATATATATATATATATATATCATTTTTAGGTGTATGATATTATGTAAAAGTACAAATAATTCCTTTATTAGACGACCGACTTGTTGCTTTTTTCATTTGTTTTATTTAGATTTAAAATTTAATTTAAATATAAAATTATCTAAAAATAGATAAAATTTTCACTCCTATTTATATATCATCGATAATAAATTATATTTTATGATCGATTAATACGTTGATATATATATGATATGAGAAGTATTACATGAAGATCTCTATGTTAGCATGATAAATACATTATATTAATGTGTAAATATTCGTATTTTAAATTAAATAGATATTCGAATTGAAAATAAATAAAATGGGCATTTAAATTTAGAATATATATTTTTTGATAAAGTTATAATATTAAAACATTATATCTAAAATGAGACATTAATTTGGAAGCATAATATATGAATTGGTTTTCATTTTAAGATTATATATAGCTCAATATGCATAAGTTTTGAATGAGTGGAAAACTCTTAAGGGCCAATGCCTTACTTTATTACTTCATATATATGTGTTTTTGTGCTAAAGATGGATACTATAAATGGGGAAAGTAAACCATGACATGCAACTACCTACCAAAACCCATAAATGCATGGTCTCATTTATTATTATATTATATTAATTGATATTTATAATTTTCCATTTATTTTTAAATTATTTTAATAAATATCTAAACAATCATCATTTTTTTTGAAATATTTAAAAATAAAAATGGGATTATCTTTTCGATATAATAATATATTTGAATTAAGTCTTTTAACCCTTTAAATCGAATGAAGGGTAAGTTTGATTTTGCATGTTTATATGGTTAAATGAATTTTAAACAAATCCATAAAAATGGAATCATAATAAAGAGAAACTTAATATGAAAATGAATGAAAGAATAATGGAGTGGAAGTAGTAAATAAGGAGAGAATGAGAAGAAGGAAAGGCGTGTGGTGAAGGGAGATGAGGAGGATGCCACAACCAGTAGAATTGTCTGAGCTTCCTTGGAAAAGAAATTATTAAAACTTGCAAGTTTATTATTCTTTCATATTTAACAACCATATTTGCTTAAGAAATTCCTCAATTATCCTTTATTATTATTATTAAATATTTTAAAGTGAATAATAATTAATTTATTAATATTTATATTCATGTGATATAAATGATAGGAAGAGTAATGCATGAGAAATTACAAGGATACACAGAATGAGAGAAGTCGATTAAGATGGGAATGGGAATTAGTGTGAACACGTGGCGTTCATGCATGGATCGAAGTCGGCAATACCAACAATTCTCCACTTTCATTATATGTGCTGTCTGTCTGTCTGTCACTTGCATTGCACATTTTTACCTCTTCTGCTAACTCCCCTCGTTCGGCATCTGCTTTGCCTGCCCATTTCCGTCCCACCCTTCACCTTTTCCCCCTTTTCTCTTTCTTTTTCGAGAACCATGAAACACTGTCATTGACCTTTTTCTCCCTTTCTCCGTATCGGCAAACTAGGCCCAGTCCTTGCCAGGTCTAAGCCCTCTCGGTGAGTGCGCTTTCTCCAAGTTACCCAGTTACCCAGCCCAGCCAGACAGCCCACCTTCTTTAATTAATCCTGAAAGCTCCGGTCCTAATCTTCACCTCCCTCCTCCCTCCGGTTTTTCCCTCCCACCGCTACCACTCTCCCTCTCAGCTTTCTTCCAATGCCGGCCTCCCTCCTCCACCATCGTCGTCGCGATGCAATGGACTCCTAGGAAAAGGCACCAAAAGTTCCAGCAAGACAATCCTCTCGTGCATATGCATCAGTAACAACAAACAAGTGAGTTTTTTTCTTCATCGTTTTTTCAAAAAAACAAAAAAATTCAGATCATTCATATATATTTATGTTAATTATATTATTTAGATTATTGAAGTGAGTTTAATTATTTAGGTTAACATAATTGTATAGATGAACAGTTAGCTATATTAATCAGTTAATGATTAACTTAAAGTAAATTGGGAAAAAAACCAGCAAACCTCCGAACTCCAGTCCACAATGCCTCCAACTGGAATGCCATGTGGATTTAGTATTGCTAGTCCGACTTCAAGACCTCACGCAATCAAGTTAGCAGTTTACAAGTTGTATTTATATTCTATTATTTTGTTTTTTGATACTTCCCTTTTGGGGGAGTGATTAGTTGAATTGATCCCATTACTAACATCAATGTTACACCTGAGTGATGGCATGGATATGTCTTGCTCATCTTATTATAGCTTGAATAATCAACCAGATTGTGAAAGAGATACAATTGTCGAGTGCCATGCAAGAACCCATAATATGATGGCTAGTACTGTGAGACTTGATCATTATTGCTAGTCATGTGTTTCAGAAGGTTAAATTTTGTTGACAGCGTTTTGATCTCTACACCTTTATAGAGGATGAATTCTGATGCGCTACCTATTCCGGTTGATGTTCCTATCACCTTTGCCTTCCCTGTTGATATCCTCAATGTCAGTTTCTCCAACTTGTAGGTCTCAGAATTATTGCAGACCCCAAACCTCCGAGTATATCAACAAGTTTAGGTACCCACAAAAAGGCTGCCAATAGTAGCACCATATGTTGCAGAACTTTCCACGTACTCTGATATTGATTTTAAAGCATAATCTTATAGATTCGTATTCATTTATTTTATAGGACGAGTGATAAATTAATAGTATAATGATATATATTAAATATTAAATATTCATTAATTATTAATTATATATTAATAATTAATGATATGAATATATCAATGTAATCTCATAAATGTTCAACATTTAATGAAAATTAATACATATTATTATATTATTAATAAATTTATAATCTAATATAATGAATCTAGGTTATATAAATGTATACCAAAATATGCAAACAATTGAGTGATTTCATATTTCTAAAAATTAATATCTATATTATTTTTATTAATTATATTTATCCAATATAATTATTTATTAAAAATCAGGAAATTACCTTAATAAATGAAGAGGTATTATTAACAAATTTTTAAAATATTTTCTAAAAAAATTATCATTTTGAAATAGGGTTATTTTTTTGCAAACAAAAATAATTAAATTTATTTCTAAATATTGTATATAATTAATTAAATTTTGAAATAAAATTGTAAAGGTTTTAATTTTTATCATTCATATTATAATTATATATATATATATATATATATATATATATATATATATATATATATATATATATATATATATTGTGTGATTTTTATATATT
>CANYBF011287623.1:0-24356 GCA_948192965.1 Dalechampia spathulata | reverse complement strand
GGGGGGGGTGCGAATCCACCGATTTGGCCTTCCGGGCCCAATCCCATGTGCGCGAGGCCTTGCCCTCTCCTTGGCCCATTTTACCAACTATAGATGGAAGGTGATATTTAAACTTAAAAACTTTGCTTCTTGAAAGAGATGTGGGACATAGTCTTATGTAATATACAAAGGCTCCAACAATAACTACATACACTTATCTAAGCAAATAACTTAGGTTTCCACTAATTTTTCAATAAAAATTACAACTTTAGAATCACAATACCCAAATGTTTTCCAAAAGGCTCATACTAAACCCTTACAAAATGTGTTCTTCGAAGGCTCACATAAAATCTCAGTCAATCACAATCCATTCCTATTTCTCAAAATATAACCTAAGAGAAAAATAAGGATTGAAAATTTAAAAATCTTTTTCAAGGGATTTACAACTCAAGAAATCAAGAAATACATAAATCATACAAAAATAAGCTCAATAAAGAAATTAATGATCAATGATTAATTTCTTACCTTTAATAAGGTTAATCCATAATAATATAAAGTTTTCCTAGCTTAAATGATCGTTGGGGATGCAATAAATGCAAAAAAAACGTTGAAATGCTTTTAATTAAGATAGAAAAGTTTCCGCCCAAAGTTGTATACAATCATATGCTCAAGTGCTACGCCCGTATAACTTCTAAATTTTCAAATACCAATTTAGGCAGTGATTGTGGTACGACCGTACAGAATAATTAGTACGCTCGTACCAAATCTTCTGTCAAAAATATAAATTCAAGTAAAAATGCTCAAATGCATTTCGCATGCTTGTACTAACTAGTGGTATGATCGTATACATCCTGAAAATTCATAAAACATGTCAAATGCTAAATGAATTATTTGTAAACATTAAAATCAATAATCATGAAGCCAACATACTTTATTAATAATATAAACATGATTTGTTAATATTAAAACTAAGATAAAGGACTTTAACATCCAACATCACTATTAAAGCTCATTTGGTATAAAATAAAAGAAAACATAATAGGTACACAAAAAACTTGATTAAATTAATCTCACCTTCAAAATGAAAGGAAATTATTTTGTTTGTAGAAAGTCAACGCATTATGCATCTTTGTGTAAGAAAAGAGTGATAATAACTAATAATCTTCCTAAGCTAATAGTGCAAGTGTTTTTGGTAAAGGAAAAGTTCTTCTGAAACTCACATATGATAAGACTTTGGCTTTCGATGAAGTAATTCATGTGTCTAATATTCGATCAAATTTAATCTTTATGGCCTTATTAGGGAAGGTTGGGTTAAAGTGTCATTTGAATCTAATAAGATTGTGATGATAAAAAATAATACTTTTATAAAGGATGTTGTAATTAGGGTCTCTTTATACTTAATATTTCAAAATTATTAATGAAAATTTTTCTTCTTTTGCTTATTTGATTGATTCCTTTGAATTATAACATGTTAGATTAGGATATGTTAATTATTATTATTTTTCAGAAAATGCAACTAGTTAGTTTGATTTTTAAATTTAGCAACTCATGTATAAATAAATGTGAAATATGTACATAATCAAAATTAATTAAAAAGACATGTCATTTTATGCATAGAGAAATTGAATTATTTATTTACTCTTATTTATACTAATCTAGTTGATTTAAAATAAATTATGACCATAGGTGATACAAAAAAATATTATATAATTTTTTTTGATGATAGGTTCTAAATCATTTGATTGTATATTTTATTAGCTATGTTGAACTTGATTGCAATATTATTATTATTGAGACAAAGAATATTATATTCTTTAAAAATATTTTTTCACTGAAACTTAATCATATTTCTCATGCACTTATTGAAAATATTTTTCTAATCAAAATGATTTTGAAAATTTCTCTAAGGATTTAAGATGAAGTAACAAACAAAGAAAGGAAATTTCTTTTGGAAATAATTTTTATATTTATCTTGTAGAAAATGAACTTTTAACCTTTTTTGATATCAGTACTTCTTATAAATCATAGTTTTGGAATGAAGCCAAGAAAATTGAAATTGACTTTATCATACAAAATAAAAATTGGGAGTTGGTTGATTTACCTTTAGAGTAAAACCAATTGGTTACAAATGGATTTCTAAAAGAAACTTAAACTTGATGGTTTGATTGATAAATAAAAGCTAGACTTGTTGCTAAAAATTTTACTTAAAAAGAAGGTTTTAACTATTTTGATACCTTTGCTCCTATGACTAGAATCTCTTATATTCAAATTTTAATTGTTTCGACTTCAATTCATCTATTTTTATTCATCAAATGAATATTAAAACTGTATTTTGAAATGGTGATTTAGAGAAGATATTTATATGGTGCAACCTGAAGGGTATGTAATACTTGGATAGGAGACCAAAGTTTGCAAATTACTTCAATCTTTATATGGTTTAAAATAAGCACTATATAGAAATTTGATCAAATTTTGTTAGTTTACGGGTTTTAATCTTTAGAAATTAATAAGTATGTTTAGACTAAAATTGATAATTATTATTGTGTGATTATATATTTGTATGTAAATTATATGCTTATTTTTTGTTCTTCTATTGATGTAATACATAAAATTAAAATTTTTTATCTTCCAAATTTGAAATGAAAGACATGGATTGATTTTGGATATTAAGATCACAAGGAAGTATGATAACTTATAGCTATCCCAAGGGCATCATATTGAAAAATTACTAAGAAAGTCTGGACATTTTGATGTCAAACCAATAAGTAACCATATGATTATAATTTCTAATTAAAGAAAAACTATAGAGATCTTGTTATTCAATTTAAATATGCACAAATTATTGAAAATTGATTATATTTAACGAACTTTTTGAGACCCAACACAGTTTATGCCTTAGGTAGATTGAGCACATATATCCATAATCTCAGTCATAATCATTGGACTACTTTAATGAGACTTATGAAATATTTGAGAGGTATTATGAAATATAGTAGTCTATATAATGGGTTTCCTATTGTATTGGAAGGATATAATGATGCAAACCGAATCTCTAACTTTGATGAGATAAAATCTACTGATAGTTATGTATTCATTTTAAATGGTGGTATACCAATCATTGCAAAATCTACTATAGAGTTAGAGTTTAATGCTTTAGAATTGGCTGGCAGTGAAGTTGGATGGTTGAAAAACTTCTTAGCAAATATTTCATTAAGAATAAAACCACCTTTTATATATATGCATTATGATTGTCAAGCCACAATAGCCATTGCTAAAAATACGATCTTTAATAATAAGAGTAGACATGTTTGTTTAAGATATAATATGATGAAATAACTATTGAAAGATGTAATTATTTTCATTGCTTATGTGAAGACAAGGGAATTTTTTTTATCGATCCTCTAACTAAACCTTTGGGAAGATAATTAATTAATGAAACGTTGAAGGAATGAGACTTTAGCCAATTTAGAAATAAATCATGATGGTAACCTAAGCTATGTGATTTGAGATCTTATTAAGTATGTTTATATAAGTAATAACAAGTCAAGATTAATTTTGTTAGCATATTTCATATCTCTTCTTATGATGTGAGAAGTGTTATTCTTCATTCAAAAGAAGGATGAGTTTTAATGATTTTATATTCATTATAGATGGTATGCAAAATGTAATACACACTTGATGAAAATCACTTATGTGAGTGTGAAGTATGGTCGCCTTTATGAAACTTTGATAAAGTTTCTAGAACATTCATAAAATTCTAGGCATGCACATGACCTATTAGTGCAACATTGCATTGAATAACAAATTTATTAAAATATAATGTGATACTTAGGAACTCTAACTTATAAGAAGTATTTTTGGTTCATAAAAACATATATATTTCATCAATTATTTTATAAATTATATTTAATTTATATAGATTTGGTTCATAGTATAAAAATATACTAATATCAAAGTATTATATATTAAATAGAGAAACTAGCCAGCATTCTTTTAATAAATTTTTTGAAATATATAAGGAATTGTTAAGATTTGGTGGAGAGAAAGTATTTTAAAAACCTCATCTTATCTCACATCTAAAATTTAAGAGCTAGAATTCTTGTTTATTAATAAATTTTTATTTGTACTCTCAAAGTGTTTAGTAAGAAGCTAAGACCTTTGGCACATAAGAATTTGAATCGAAAGTCCAATCTGATTTCCACACCCTATGCGTGAGCTCTTGCAAACACAAATACCATAATTTTATGAGATCTTAATATCTAATCAATTTTATAATTTTTCCTTTTAAATTATTCATAGTATAAAAAAATTTTCCTTTTCTTTTAAAACTTTTACTAAGTGCTTTTTTACATGATTATTTATAATATCTCCCACTGTAATTCCTAAATTTCATTTCCATGATCCTCATTTGCCTATAAATATCATTCCATACTATGACTGGAAACACATAATACAATCATCTCAGCTTTTTAGTGTGCAATATTATTTGTTGTTTATTGCTTCCTGCTTTTTAGAATGATATATAAATTGACAAGATATTCTTTAAGAATAGTGATTATTTTTATGACCAGAATCATCTTCATTTTCATTTCAAATCCTTATTACAACACCTTCATTCCAATTCAAATGATGCATTATATATTTATTTTATTTTAATTAAAATGATACATTTTAAAATTTAAGAAAATAGTACTAATAAATTATTTTTTTATTTTTTTATTAAATTAATTAAATATTTCATCTTTATTTAGGTTTCTTTTAAAATCTGATAATTTAATCACTTGTTGATTTTTTAAAAATTAAGATTTTGATTCAATTTTTTAAATACCTATATCAACATTATTTGTAAGATTTAAACACAAAAATAGTTATTAATTAACATCAGGAGGTAAATTGCAATTACTCTAATTAGTAAATATAAAAGAATGCAACGACAATAATCAGGTGGATTAATGAGTTCTTCCGATTAAGCGCACCGACCAGGCGGTGGCCGCAGTGAGACACCGTATGATCGGCTTATGCCAACACAGATTCCCGTCAGCTTAAAATAAGCCAAAGCCGTTAAATTAAAAAGCCGAGCCGTACATCAACGTTCATTTCTCTCTCAGACACTTAACTTTGAATAAATATTTAAATAAATAAAACAATAATAAAAATATAAAAATATCTTCCACCATATTTTAATAAAAAAATAAAGGAAAAGAAGAGAGAAGGGACGAAATGAAATGAACCCAAAATTCAATCCAAATGCAAGAAATTTAGGGTTTTATTGTTTTATGAATGGAACTTAACCCAAGTAAGAATTTAACCCAATATGCATGTTACACGCCCACCCACCTTGGTTTATTTAAAGAGAAACTAATGGTTTCGTCAGGCCAGCCAGCTGGGTAGTGAACAACTACTACTACTTCTTCACTCTTCTCCCTCTCCCCCTCTCTCTCTCTCTCTCTTTCTGGCAAAAGTCACGTTTTTTGGTTTTCTAATTTGTAGATGAACAATCATGGACTGTTGGGTACAGCACAGAAATTCATAATTTTGGTTGAATATGATCTAGAGTGGCAAATATAGGGGAGGGAGAGAGGGAGGTTATTTGTGTTTTTGTTTTCTGGGTGGGTTTGCTTTCAAGTGTTGGAGTTGATTGCTGAATTGAGTCTTTGTTGGATGGGTATAAAGGGGGAAGTGGTGGTGGTCGTACAAGTTTTGAAGAAGAAGAAGAAGAAGAATGACGGAAGGGGAAAGAGAGAGCAGTTGTACAGTTGTATACAAGATTACTGTACAAGTTGGTCTTGCTTCGAATCCTCCTCCATACATGAAAATTGTCTTCGCAAGTAAAAATCTTGTAACTTAAGAACACGAACAGACTTGTATTGAGCTAATAATAAGATCTCTCTTACTGCAAAACAAGAAAAAAACAAACTCCATAATCTTTCAGCAACTGACATACATACATAAAAAAAAAAAGGAAGAAGAAGAAGAAGAGAAAGCTGATCTCTGTTTCTTTTAAGGAAGTGATGAAGAGACTTGGCAGCTCGGATTCTCTTGGTGCTTTGATGTCCATCTGTCCATCTGCAGGTTATTATTCTTTCATTTTTTCTTTTTGATGCTCCATGTCGATCAAAATCCAGACATGCCCATGTTACTTTCATATTCTCTTATTTCGTTTCTGTGATAAACTAGTGTAATTGCATTACCGTTCTCACCTTTCACGACAAGGTCATGTATAATATTATAACATATGTGGGTATACATATGAATGCTTTAGGGTTGATTTTCTTAAAGTTTATTCTCATGATAAAGTACATATAAAGCTTGTTTCATGGACAAATTAACTTTTGGTAGTTGTTTGTTAATTATATTATGTTTCTTACAGATGAGCATAGTCCGAGAAACAGCAACCATTATGGGAGGGAATTTCAGTCCATGTTGGATGGTTTAGATGAAGAAGGATGCATGGAAGAATCAGGCCATGTGGCAGAGAAAAAAAGGCGATTGAGCGTGGATCAAGTTAAGGCCTTGGAAAAGAATTTTGAAGTTGAAAACAAGCTTGAACCAGAAAGAAAAGTGAAGCTTGCCCAAGAACTTGGTTTGCAACCGAGACAAGTTGCCGTTTGGTTTCAAAATCGCCGTGCACGGTGGAAAACCAAGCAATTGGAAAGAGATTATGGTGTTCTTAAAGCCAATTATGAATCTCTTAAGCTCACTTTTGATTCCCTCAAACAAGATAATGAAGCTCTACTCAAAGAGGCAAGTCTGTACACTTCATATACATTGAATTCTCTCTTTCTTGTTAATTAGCAAAAAAAGAAAGAAAAAGAGCTGATCTTTTCAAGATTGTAATGTTCTTGATTTTCAGATAAAAGAATTGAAGGCAAAGTTCAATGATAAGAACACAGAAAGTACAGTTTCTGTGAAGGAAGAAATACTCTTGCCGGAATCTGATGACAAAGTAACTAAACAGTCACCGCTTATCGATTCCGTTTCCGCATCAGAAACAAAAGAATTGAATTATGAGAGCTTCAACAGCAACAACAATGGAGTAGTTGAGGCGGCAACTTTTTTCCCAGATTTCAAAGATGGGTCATCAGATAGCGACTCAAGCGCGATCCTCAATGAAGATAACAGTCCGAATCCGGCAATTTCATCATCTGAGTTATTTCAAAACCACCAGTTGATCATGTCACCTCCACCACCTTCATCATCAATGAACTGCTTCCAGTTCACATCATCATCATCATCATCAAAAACATATAATCATGCCCAGTTTGTGAAGATGGAAGAACAAAACTTCATAAGCAGTGAAGAAGCATGTAACTTCTTCTCTGATGAACAAGCACCAAGTCTTCAATGGTGCTACCCTGATCAATGGAATTAAACAAACCAGAAGGTGAAAATGGGGAGAAAAATAAGCAGCAATGAATTCAGCAGGAAAGGTGGTAACTTGGACCAAAATTAAAAGACGAATCCAAGAAATTTTTGTAAAATGGGAATCCAATATAAGATATAATATATATGAATATATGACTAAGAAAAGCTCGAAACTTGAAACTCCATTGGAAATTCAGAGAAATGGGTCCAAAGAAAATGGAGGAAGAAGTCGGAGATGAAAGAAGAAGAAAGAGAGAGAGAGAGAGAGAGAGAAAGGGAGAAGCACGTGTAAGTGAAAGGTGATGACAATAAAATGGTTCTTTTACTCTTTTTTCTCTCAATCTTTGTAATGTAATTGAGCCGTGCGGGAATGATTAGATCGTAATTAGAGCTCTCTTTGTTTCTTTGTCTTGCTCCTGTAAAAAAAAAAAGTAGCTGTGAAGGAGAAAAAAAATAAAAAAAGAAAAGGAAGAAGGATCTATCTTTGAATCCATGGAGGAAGAATTCCTGTAATGGATAAGTAATCATAATATTGCCTTTTCTTTTTCTCTCTCTCTCCTATCTATATATTATTCTAAAAAGACATTTTGGAAATTTGCTGTAATTCATTTTTATATTTTCTTTTTTCTAAAAGTTTTCTGATCATCAAATATTCGCTATTTTTGTGGATTCAGGAGGTAAGAAATTTGGTTGATGGGTCTGGTGCCATTTCGGACCGTCCTCGTAAATCCGTAGTAACATCTTTTTAATAAATTTACATACCATATGGATAATTTTTATCAGTAGTTCATATTTAGTGACTTGTAGCTCTAGTTCATTTGATAATTGATCATGGTAGACGATTACTGCCTACGGGGATAATGATAGTTATAGTTATGGTTCGATAATAAAAGAGATGTAATAAAAATAAATCTTAAAAATGATAATTTAAAAGGGGAGATGCCATAACATGGGTGAATTTTAGGATTATTTTCATGAGGCTATAACATTTTAACATTACATCATGTTAACATACTGTGTTATATAATATATATATATATATATATATATATATATAATTTGAGATGAATAAACATCACAATTCTTGTGAAAATACGTGAAAAAGGCTAAAACATTGAAGAATGACACCAAGTATTGAATGATGGATACCATTTTAAATATTTTCTCCCTTTTCCTTTCCTAACACTTTTCTTAATTCATTTTAACTAAATCTCTTTGTTTTCTATAAATAATCAGAATAATTAATAATTATGTTGAATAATAACAATTTTCTATAGTCTAACTTCATATTAATCAAACCTCTTTTTTATATTATTTTTCAATATTTCTATTCTTTTAGTTTGCTGACTTGCATGATATCTTGTTGTTGTTTAGAATAGTTTTTTTTCAATTTTAAATCAAAAATTTTAACTGCCACGTAATTAAATATTTTTAAAATAATACGGATAGTAACATAATATTAATATGCTTATATACAATAATAATAATTTCAGGTATCATGAATAAAATAATTAAAATTTCAATCTATCTATTTACACATATTTACACATATTAAAATTTCATAGACTTATATAATTTTATTAATTTAATTGTTAAAAAATTAAAATAATATATAGAATTTAAATTTTTTCGATGAAATTGAAATTCTCATTCAAGAGGTGAATTTTTTTTTAATTTTTTTAATTTATGAGGGGATATGATTTATATGATCTTAGTATAAAAATGTCATCAAAATATATGAATTTGAAAATTTTAAAATCCTATTGATTTTGAAAATAATAGATTTAAACTTCATGTAATTTATAAATTCTATGAAATCTAATTTGTGTATTTTAAATAATGCTTTTATTTAATTATAGATTATAATTTAGAAAAGAATTGAATAGATAGCAAAGTAGTAGAAAGATATATGCCCATGCGAGGCATAAAAATCTGATCAGATAAACTAGTATATAATTTTGCTGAATAAATTGAATTTAAAATGAGAAAATAAATTGAAAATAGGGGAAATGGGAATAATGAAATTATGTTGGTCAAGTAAAAAAGGAAAAGTTGGAGAAGAAAAGGAAAAACAGAGACCTCAAAAGTTGCAAAACTACAGATTTATAGCAAAAGAAGTGTTTTGTTTGGCCTCTAATTTATTCTCTATCAACATGAATATGTTAATCTAACTCATAATTACATAGATAAGTACTTAACGACAATTATCTGGTGTTTGTAAAAGTAATCTCAATTTGATTTTTAAAAACAATATAATATTTTTGATAGCAGGAAAAGGGGAATTTGAAACAAAAAAAATAGTTAAAAGAAAAAGGAAAAAGAAAGGTGAAAAGGGGCCTAAAAAGATGAGCGAAGAACAACATGATTGGAGAGCTGTCACTTAATTATATTATTATAATAATAAATAATGAAAATGGGAAAGTGTGTTTGGTTTCGTATGTCCGTTGGGAGCCGCAGCTTTTTGGTTGCCCCCCATTTCATCACTCTCTCTTCTACCCTCTAGAATTAAACTATAATCCCCCAAAATCAAACTTACTATTATTACTATAACAATACATTATTTATCTTCTTCTTCTAGAAGTACAATACTGCTAAATAGCACTGCGATATATATATATATATATATATATACATATAAATTGAAGCAATATCATTTTATATGACGGCGGCGAAACCAATGTGTGTGATTCAGGTGTCATGTTAAAGTAAGGCCAAATCTACTCCCACCGAATATGGTGGTGCTTCGGTTCTGATGACTCCCTTGATCCCATAAAATTTGCTAATTACCATGCACTTTATTCTTTTAATTTGTTTTTTTTTATTTCTTCTTTTTAGTGTCCTTCCCTCACCATCCTTTATAATGACCGCCCCAATTTAAACAATAAATATTTTATTTACATTGTATTTTAAGTTTAATTATCAAAGCTTATGGACTATGGGATCCATAATTTTACAATACATTAAATATTTAAAGACAGTATTGATTTTAATTACTAAATAATATATATATATATATATATATATATATATATATCTCATAGATACATTTTCAATTTTTTAGGATTTAATAAAATATTAATAGTTTCTTTAAAAATTTTACTATCAATTATTTTTAAAAATTTTAAGATTATTAAATAAAAATATAATAAATATTTAATATATTATTCAGTAAAATAGTAAATATATTATATTTAAAATAATCAAAAATGAAAAGAGCATTTATCAACTTCGAATGGAGGAAATATAATATTAATTTTTTGTAATTAAATTGCATTCTCCGAATTAACTCTGAAAAAGGTAAAACAAATTGTAAAATGTAAAGCTGCACACGTGTGAAGTGCTGTCAATCTGTGACTATATCAGAAAATTCCCCAGCCAAACTGAGTATACATGATTATTACATATTATTATTATTATCTCTAATTGTCTTTTTTATCTTTTATGCTTTAATGATCCAAATTTAATTTCATAAAACGAAATAAATTAAGATTTACAATTTTATTTTAGTTAGATTTGAAAATTTGAAAATTAATTATATTTGATAGAGTAAAGTTTTAAAAAATCAAATGTTATTTAGAAACTTTAAAAATGAAAAATTAGAGTAAAAATTAATGAATTCTGATTCAATTTAAAAATTTTGAAGTTAATTTTTTTACTTTGAATATAATTTTAAATAAATCATATTTTTATTCTTCGTTTCTGTTGCAGTTCATACTGTGATATTATAATGATATATTTCATAGCTAGCATTATAATAAAATGTAATGTTAAAATAATAATGACATTGTACTATATTATTTATATCAACTAATTTATTTCATTAATTAATAATGATATTTGTTACATACTATATCACAAATATACCTTTTATTATATTCAACATATTTTAACCATTTATTTAAATAGAAATGTGGATAAATAAAATAAGAGGAAGACGACAAAAGCCAAAATAGTAATAATAAAGAAAAAGAGGGGAAGGAAGGGGGTGGTGGTGGAGTTGGAATGGGACCAAATTGTCACAAAAGAAAAGCAAATCGTCTTTTGCACTAAAATTTAAAAATATATAGCCAGTAAATTTTTTGAACTGCACTGAATTATGAGCAATTATAATTTAAATATGGATTGAAAATTAAATTTCAACTTAATTATAATTTGCTGTTCATGTAATAGAAAAATCTTAAACAGCAATAGTTTCAAGGATATTTCTTTGAAAATCAAAAGGAGTAAAATAATATTCAACCAATTCGACATTTAACCCATGAAATTTAATAAATTTGGATTATTTTTATAAGAATTGATAAATGAGTATTCGGTCTCAATATTATTATGGAAAATATTTTTATAATATATATATATATATATATATATATAAAGTAGGAATGTGAATTTATATTTTGATGCAATTGCTTTATGGCGTACGAAATTGGCAAGAAGCGCGAGAAACCCGCTCTTCTGTGTTGAGTGCGATCATGCACATGCACATGCTCTCTGATCTCTCGTCCGATCTGATCGCTTACATATCTGACTTTGTACTGTTTACGTGATTGTGCGAGTCGCTTACACGTGTAGGGTGATTGGGTCCATTGTCTTGATGACATCCCATCATCATTCATCCTTAGGCCCCACTCCCACCGTTGATATGATGACAATTCCATGCATGGATTTCTGTAAAAAAGAAAAACATAAATTATTCCATCCATCCATGTACAGAGAGCTTTGGCTTAGTACTTGGACCGTCAAATCAACATGACACAAACTTTATTGTAATTTGCTTACCAATGCTTTGCTTAATAAATGCCAACAACCAATCACAATAAAGTCTTGCCTTCATATTACATAATAAAATAACATCAAATCCTTGATACTTTTTTCATGTTTTAAAACTTCTAGACATACATATTCTTCATTAATATAATTTAAATAATTCAGATCTTCTTTTATGTATTTTTAACGTTAATCATAATTATTTTCATAATAAATTCATATTTTAAACATGTTAATTTCATTAAAAATTAATAAATAAATATATACATATATGTTGAAAAATATATATTCTATGTTTACATTAGATCCTCATTTTTCAACCTTTCACACCCATAACATATTTTGAAATAATTTTAATATTTTTATTAAATCAAAATATTATTTCTTTCATTCAAATTATTCAACAATATAATTTTAAAAATATTTTTCATAAATTAATGTTCATGATAGTGATCAATTGTTTGTGATGATTAATTCTAGTAATATTTATTCGTTGATTACTAATTTGTGGTATTTAGCTATTTGTATCATCCAAAGTTAGATATTTGATAAAATAATATTTAAAATAATTATTTAATATAAAATATTAAATTATAATCTTTAAAAGTTAAAGAAATTAATTTTTCATCAAACATTGTCTTAATCCCTAAAATATAAGACATTTAGATGCCACTAATAATATAAGATTTAAGAATAATATTTTTAATATTTCATTTATTTTTTATTATTTTAAATTGATTAATTGAAATAGTAATTTTACTTAACACTTCTATCTTAAAACACTAAATAAATATTGTATCACTAATAATCATCATATAATAATAGAATTATAAAAACAACAGTCAATTATTAAAAATTAAAAATATTCAAAGTTGAAAATGTGTTACATATATAAATTTAGAATCAACTAAATAAATTAATTAAGAAGTAATTAATAAAAAGAAGTTGAAAATGCCAAAAATAATTTATTCAACAAAAAATTGACCATAAAATAAAACCAATTGTTAACTAAAAATCATGGATACCCATAAATGAGGAATATGAAATGATAGAAATAATTTATTCTCCTTATTTTATTTTAAATATCATCATGAAAGATTACAAATAGTATTTAAAATTTAATAATTTTTCAAAATATTTTATTTTAAGACATAAATCTTCCAATTTAAAATAGTTTTACATAAAAAATGATATTATTTAAAATCTTGAAAATTATATGAGTAATTAATAATAAATTAAAAATTTAAAAATAAAAATAAAAATAAATTTAAAAAGTTATATAAATTTGTAAAAATGATAAATATTATTCATTAAAATAATACTAAAGAAGTATAAAAGTTAAAAATATGTTATTAATGATCTTAAAATCTTTTTAATATTTATAGTGTTAATTTAAAAAATGTTAAATTAATAACTTTAAATTCAAGTTGACAAGAAAAATGATAAATAAGAGTAGATGAAAAAGTAGGTGTGCTTCGGATTTTGCATATTTTAGAATTTTTATTTTATTATTTTGTAAGGTATTTATTTTATGATATGATGTTTTTAGTTATTTAAATATTTATAATATAATAATTGATATTATATAGATTTATTATATTCAATCATTAAAGTAATTTGTGATTAGTAATATACATTTTAATACAAATATTTTATGATTAGTATTTTTTAATTGACCTATTATTGATTACAATTTTGTTCGTTTAACATAAAATAATACATTATTATTAAATTATATTAATAATTTAATTATTAATAATGTAATAAAATAAATATTAAATATAATTTATTAATATTTAATTTATATTTAATTTAATTCAATTGTATGTAATCTGTATTATACATGTGTATAATGAATTCATATAAAATTTGATACTCATTTTTAAAAATCAATTAATAATATTAAATTGAATTGAATTGATTAAAATAAAATTTTATAAAAAAATGTAGCATTTATATTTTAATAGAATTTTTGAGATAAAATTTAATATTTATCTGTTTTCTTAATAGTTTATTTTAAAATTATATTCTAGAAGTCCAATTTTATAAATATTTTTGATGAGTTATCGGGTCCAAATAATTTGAAGTTCTAATTTTAGTATATTTACTTTCTAAATTTTAGTTAATTGTCAAATGCAAATATTATTATGAAATTATTTTATTTAATCAAATTAATTAAATATGGCTAATAATAAATAAATAAATAAATAATGAATTCATTTGGATACACATTTCATATGATTCTTAAGAAATTGAAGGATCCAATGTTAATCCTTGTACTTTAAAACTTTTAGAGAAAAATATATAAAAAAAATATTTATTTATTTATTTATCATATTAAATATCATACTACACTCTTAAAATTTAAAATTTAATTATAGATAAATAACATTTGTTTGTTTTTTCGTTTTTGTTTTTAAAAATTTTGCTGACAGGGGGTGGTGGGAAACAGAAGACAAATGCAATCACTTTAGCTTTTCATACAAGACTTGTTATATATATATATATATATATATATATATAAAGTGGATGCATGTGAGGTGGGTCCTTTCCAAATTTTTTTGTATGGAACTGAAAATTTGAAGTCATTTTCATGATCGTCACCATCACATTGAAATTTTGCAGGAAAGCTGGAAGATTGGAATATCTACAGTTTTTGTTTTCTAAAAAATAAAAATTCTTGCAGAAATATTGGCTACAGCTCATCCTCATGAGAATTGGATCGATGCATCCACATTTTTAATAATTTAAGCAATTTACTATCCATTATATTTAGTTTTTCATTCTTTCTTTCTGAATCAATAAAACAAATTTAAATAATTTGTTAGGGTATCTTATCAATTCTAGTTTATTAATTATTTTACTTAGCTATTGAAAATGCCCAACCAATTATTTTTATTTTTGTTGAATACTTCGTTGAAATAATCAAATGAGATTTTTTGAATAATTTTAAATCTTTAATGTATCCTTATATATTTATTATTGAGTCTAAAATTTCAATATTTATACTTCAGTCCGAAATATCTTATTTAATAAATGGATTTCACATATTAAAATTCTGACATTCTAATCACAAAAATATTAACACTATATCAATCAATGAGCAGAAAAATATGGAAATATGTGTGCATATTTTGTTCGAAGAAACATTAAAGCATTTATATACAATACCATAAAATTGACATGATTACAAAAATAACTACAACTACTATATAAATAAATAAGAGCACTTGTGTTTACCCTCTATGTTGTAACATACAAATTCTAGATGCAAAGTTTAGATAAACAATAATAAAAAGGACCAAGAAGTGGTATAGTTAAGAAATTAGCTAGCTAAAGTCGAAATGAGATACGAAGCAACCAAATGATACTAAATCAAATTTTCTCATGTATCAAAAAGCAAATATAACAACCACTAGATTTCATAAATAGTAGAATTCATAAAACATATCAAATGCGAAATAGATTGCTTGTTAACATTGAAATCAATAACCATGAAGTCAACAATCTTTCCCTTTTGATATTGACAATCAATTCATTTCAAAACACAATCTCTCCTTCTCAAGCATATAACCAATCAATCACAAAACTCAAAGTGAGAAAACATAAATATCATTCATCAAATAAACATCATACACTAAATGTTCAAACAAAGCCAATAAAGACTAAGTATAAGTTCATAAAGTTCAGAATAACCAAATCACCAAAATAACCAAATCAAACATAAGCATATCCAATCCTAGCAATCCAAGCAAAACAAGGCACATCTCCCCTTTTAGCAACAATAAAAAGCATCAAT
This sequence comes from Dalechampia spathulata, assembly GCA_948192965.1. Classification (NCBI taxonomy): domain Eukaryota; kingdom Viridiplantae; phylum Streptophyta; class Magnoliopsida; order Malpighiales; family Euphorbiaceae; genus Dalechampia; species Dalechampia spathulata. The sequence goes on along the minus strand of CANYBF011287623.1, from coordinate 8,449 downwards.
CAGAGGGGACGAAAAGGTGGATCAAACTAGAACTGAATATGTTGAAGTTTAGCAGTAATGGAGGAGTAGAAATTCTGAAACTCCTGATTATGCTGGTGAAGACATTGATCAAACATATCAAATTGAGACTCTAGCTTATTAAATCGTCAATCAAAGCCATCCAAGCGAGAGTTAAGAGATGCAAACTGCTCGGTGAGTAAGTCAATCATAGAGGAAGGAATAGTAGACTCAGGAGTAGAAGAACCACACTCACTTTGACATTGACGCTTATGATGCATAGCTGCCTCATGACGAGCTGAGTCACAAGGTGAGCTAGTAGGAGGATGAAAGATAGTAGAAGTATCATCCTCAAAGTACTCAGCATCAGAGGGAATAGGAATACTTATGTGGTGATAAATATCAACAGCCTTAATACCATATAGTATAATAGTGTCATTAGGTAGATCATGTGCCAGAATGTGCTTTAGACGCCTCTTAATAGACTCATTGTAATGAGTATAGACACTTAATTTGTTAGATTCTAGAAGCAAAGCATGCTCAATGAAAGATAAATCGAGATTTAGACCAGGAAGACTAGGAGAAAGAGTATTAGAAGGAAGACCCTTCAAAACATGACACATATAAAGAATATGGGGGCCATAAAAAATAAACCGATAAGGGTTATTGTGATCATCAACTTCAATAAATTGCTCCTGAAGCCCGTGACCAGTCTCAATATGTGAACTAGTTATCATAGAGTGCAAAAATAATAAATTTGGACAGTGACTATAGTACGACCGTACAGAATAAGTGGTATGTCCGTACCAAACCTTATACTAAAAGTACAAACTTAAGTAGAAATGCTCAAATGCTTTTGGTACACCCGTACCAACGAGTGATACAATCATACATATTCTGAAAATTCATAAAACATATAAAATGCTAAATAAATTACTTGTTAACATTGAAATTAATAATTATAGAACCAACAAAAATGATAATTAGATTTAATTAAAAGAAAAGCAGTGAGCATCAAAGAGAAATTTTTATTGGAATGCAAATAATAAGAATTAAAATGAAGTTCTTCAGATTTTAAATTTATCATGATGTTAAAAGTAAATCTTAGATTTCAATATTTTATAAATTATTTAATAAAAAAAATTTGAATAATTTTAGATGTATACCAACCCATTGTTTAAGGAATTTTACTTGGAATTGGTGTTGGATATTTTTGGTAAGGATGGGATGTGGGATCATATTACGATGTTGTTGTTTGGCGCAAGATAATATTGTTAACACAGGCCACATTCTACGAAAATATAAAAATCAATAAATACTAAACTTACATATAATAAATTCAAAGATATACTTATTTTAAAACTGATTTTAAAGATTTTACCATGAAACCAAGTGAAAGGTAAACCCAAATGATGAATACGTGAAGCACTCAAAGCGACACCTGTCCCTTTTAACGGAAATAAAAATGCATGAAAAGTGAACCTTTTCTTTTTAGAAGAAATGGACCTAACAATATTTTATAATAAAAATCAAATAATATTTTCAACAAAATACGATTATGCTGTCACTTTTTCTAACTTCAGGTGCTTCACGTCTGCTTATTTTAATGCAACTCCTTACCCTCCTCCTACTCTCTTTTCTTGAATTCAACATTACTTTTATTCTCTCTTGTAAATTACTAATAATTAATTGTGATTATTTTAATGATGATCACTTATCTCTCGCCTTTTAATAATTTTTTGGAAAAAATTCTGTATTTCCAAGCAGCTAACACATAGGGTGACATGCTCCACTTTGAACACGCAAAGCTTTACTGTATAACATTGTTTTGGTTCTCCATTTTTATACATCCAAAACCCACTTCATATGGTTGATCTTTTCCTTTTCTTTTCCATCTTTATTATTATTTAAAGACAATCGATTCTAATAAGTTATACGATAGTTAAGTTTTAATCCGTAAATTATGATCTTATATTACTTTAATAATGGGTGATTTTAAATGTTTCTTCTTGAATATTTTTTAAATATAATAAAAGGTTTCAACAAGTAAATAAGAAAAAAAGATGATGCATGTGTTTGGTGGAGGGTATTTTCGTCGGCTTTTCTTTTATTGATTATTTAGTTAATATTATATGTTTAAATGGGAAACCAAAGGATTTGATGTTGTCATTATATGTAAATTGGGGAATCTTAAAGATATGCTCTACCTATATAAACTATATACCTTTGTTTACAGCTTTTATGGTCACCTCAAAGGCCATTATCTTGCTTGAATTATTATAAATATTTCCTTTTCTTTTTCCTCCTTTTTATATTACTATTTCTTTTCTTCAGACCCGTACTCTGAGCTACCTTCTAGATAAAATTAATTGCTGTTTCCACTCGTCAAAATCCAACTAAAATAATCCCTTTATCAGAACAATTCCACTTTTTTTTTTAAAAATATATATATATATATATATATATATCGAAAATAAATCTATTTTTTTATTTGTAGCTTCCAATATTGAATGTCCTATTAAAGAATTCCAATAATAAAAGATAAGAATATAAATAAATAAATAACATATAGTTAGGTTTATTACAAAAATATTCAGTTGGCGTAGTTGATTGGGCAAGCTCCTTAGTTTTTGAATGTTAAACAACCGACTTCTTAATTAACATTAATTATTTCCTAATCACTTGTAATTTTATACTCATAATTCTGATTTTTTCTTTTCGAAATGATCTCAGGATGTCTATTTACATCTATATTTAGTGTAAATATTCTAGATTTGAGGCTCTAACTCACTTCTTATCATGGTAGTTTGCATGCTACGTAGCTCAAATCATGCAAACCACTTTTTTCCATACCATTATGCATATTTTACTATAGACTTACAATAAATGTATATTTAACTAAAGTAAGTACTTATATAACTTAAAATAAATCTATATTAAATTTTTAAAAAAATTTTAGTTTTAAAATATTTTTGAAAAATCGTTACTTTCATAATTTTTTATATTTTTGGAAATCATTTTTAGTATTCCATAGGACAGTGTGAATAAAAAGACTGTAAAAATATTCCTGGAGAGGAGAATATTCCATTTATGTTATAATCTCCATACATATGTTGTATTAATAAATTGGTTTTTATAATGAAGAATATAGTCATGAAGTTTTATGTAATTTTTTATTCCGGGAAAAAAATAGAAAAGAAGAAATGGAAGGTGTAAATAAATTAGAAAATGATTTTTATAAGCAGGGTGGTGGCGTACAAGAAGAAGTAAAGAGGTGATAGGGACAGTTGCGTTTCCGATGGAAAATTTTAAAACTTTGAATGAGACGGCGCCGTTCAGGACAAAACCTCGAGAATGACTGGCGCCGTTGGTTTCTGGATGCTGCTTTGCATCCGGTTCCGCCATTAATACCATGGATCTGTTAGTTTTTCATTCTTATAATTTATATATATATATATATACATATAAGCATTAAGAATTAACATGAAAATTAATCAAGTGCCTGAATTGTCAGTCTAAACACGCCATAATTATTACATATTTAATAAAATTAATAAACATAATTAACTTCAAGATAAATAAAATAACATATAATCATATAATATAAATAAATAATCATATTTTATGGATTGATATATGAATATAACCACTATGTTAACATCATAAATGAGTTGAGGTGATATTCGGATGCATAAACTTGAATTTCATTCAAACTAAAATTATTTATTAGACTATGTAAAGAAAAATATTAAATTATGAAAATGATGACAATTTATGCATAGAATTAATCATATATTTTTTAATGAAATTATTGTTATTATAGGAGGTTGAAATTCACATAATAATATGATTTCAAAGTCATCATTAATCTAAATAATTATTCAAATAATATAATTTAATTCCAATTCTAACCATTCAAAAATGGAAGCCGTATAACATGAATGAGAGTTGATGGGCTTAAAGTTAGTTGTTTATCATCTCTAGTATAAAAATGAAAATACCATTTAGGGATGGACTTGCTGATCATAAATACTCATACAATAACCATCCATGAATGGCTGAATATTCATCCCTAAATATAAATTTTTTTATTATTGAAGTATGGTCTATTGACCAAGAAATCCCTTATAAATTGAATGCTTCAAATTTATTAGTAAAAAAATAAATAGAAAAGAATCAAAGAATGAATTGAAATTCCAATGGATATATAGTTTCCAACCCCAATTCACCCTATAATGTTAGCCTAATTCCTCATTGCAGAATTACATTATCATAAAGTTACCAATAAGGGGTGATGAGGATGTAGTGCTATTATGTGTTTAATGCATGTATCTATAGGTTAAATTATGTTTATCATATAGTTTATTTTATACGTTGGGAAAAAGACCTTCACCAGAACATCCTGCATGAAATTTCAACAAAACTTGACAAATTCGATGTTTATTATAATTGGGTTCTCATTCAGTGGGCCACTTTGATTATTATTTTTTAAAAATCTTTATATATTTATTTAATAAAATTAAGGACTTATTTGCTCCACCTACCATGACTCCAGTACAGGAATTGAATGCATGCACTCACACAATTAATATTCTTTTTAATTTTTAATTGGAATTGTTAAATAATCAAGGGATGTAATAACCCTGGTAAATGGGTAATCAAACATGGGGAGGATATATATATATATATATCTTTCTACACTTGATAATTCGAGGTTGACTTGTAAATATTTCATGTGTTAAAGTCATATAATAATTACAGTAATGATTATCTTTGTAATTATACCAAATTTGATAGGATCATTTCGGTCCGAATCGGGCAAATAATTGTATGCTTTTATAGGGAGGGCAAAATATCTTGGACATGGGGAGTATCTTCTTACCATTTAATGAATGTTTATTACATGTTTCTGAAAATATCATATTGCCAAAGCCCTAAAGTAAATAATCAAAGATATTATGCAAAATCAACCATCAAGTATTCCTTTCGTATACACACTTTATATATCTTATCCATGTTACTTTTTATCAAAGTGTAGCTTATTTTAATCTTTATTTTGCTATTTTATTTGATTCGATCTATCAAATATAATATCGATCTGTAATTAAATTATTTTTTAAGAAAATAATTATGTAATATTCTCGTAATGGTGATGATAAACTTTGTAATCTATTTCATGTTGTTTGGACTACAATTTGCTTTAAAAAAATAATTTAATAATAAAAAAATGTTATTTTCATGAAAAAAAATAAAACAAAATTTACTAAGAAATAAATAAATCAAAACCCAAAAATTTCCTATAAAAAAAGGAAAAAAGGGGGAGGTGGGGTAGGCAATCTCCATCAACTTTTATAAAATATAAGTTTGGTATGTGTCTTATTTCCATGGTGGGGACATGACATTTGAAAAGCTATACACCAAAATAAAAATAGAAATTATACTAATGAAGGCACATTTTGAAAATTTTGGATTTATTGCTAAAGATTAGAGAAAGGAACACTTAGGTCCCTCTCATCTTGTTGTCATTATCAACTTTACCCAATTTGCTTAATTAGCTAATTAATTACACTCCCCTTTAAACTTTACCTCCACTTAATTAAGCTTTTTCTTCCTCCTCCTCATTTCGTTTATAATTTTATTTCGGTTTTATTGTTGATGAATTCTATGCATAATATTCTATTTGGTTAGGGTTGCTATATTTTGATTAACCCATTAAATTTTTAGTTAATCAAAACATTTATTTGGTTAACCAGTTAAATCTTTTTTTAATTAATGTATTCTATTTTTTGGTTAATAATTAATAATAATTTTTTTTAAATAATATGGGCTTAATTTTTTTTTGAAAATATAATTATAAATTCCAAATACTAAACTATATTTTTAAGGAGTTGATTTAGTAATTATACATAGACCAAAGTTATTTTTTTTAAAAAAAATATAATGAAAAGTTTGTACTAATAAAATATATGATATGTTTATACTAATAAATCGAATTTTCTAAAACTATTTAAATTTTATTTAATTGGTCAAATTGACTGTAATTTTTTTTTATTTGATTAGTTGGAATCTTACGATCAATGGTTTTTTTAATCTATTTAAAAATATTTTCGCTGGTCAATTTATCCCTAAACCAAATGCCCACTCATATTAAGTATTTAATATTTCATCATGTTTTCTTTTATAATATATTGAAGTTATTAAAAATGAGAAATTATTTAATATGAAAAACTAAAATTAGAATTAAAATATTTGAGTGTTGGTGAATGAATATCAAATATTTTGGTGTAATTCAATTTGAGTTGGGATAATTTGAGTCGAGTTGATTTTATATGATCAACATCAAAAAACAGCAACCAACTCGAATCAATTCTATCCGAGTTAAGTCCAAAATAGCATATAAGATGAAAATTTAATAGAAAAAAGGTTCTTATTATTAGTTATGATAAAAATAAAGTTTAAAGAGGTAAAATCATGTAAAATTAAAGTTAAAATACAAAATTGATCAAGAGAAATGAAAAAAACTTAATATGAAAAATATAATAAGTTGGATATAAATACTAATATAAAAATCTAACTTTGATAAATCTAAAAATAGGATGATTAATTTTGGTAAGTTAAAAATATAGATATTAGAAATAAATAAATAAATAATTATATGAGAAACACGTGTATGTGTGTGTGTGTGTGTATATATATATATATATAAATAACAAAAATTGAAGTGATTGGGTATATGGGTTGATAATGAAGAAGAATTGATAAAACTAGACATTGATATTTGTAGGGTTTGAATAAGGATTCTATGTGTTCTTCACCAACTCATACTATCTACTAATTCACCTAAACTTCAAACTTAGAATTACTTTTCCACATTAATCTGAAGGTTCATTTGAGCTTTAATTAATTGATTAACTGTTGAAAACAAAATATTCATATGCTAATAATAGACTTAATGCTCACTGGAAGCACATTAATCCACTTAATTTCATACTGTCCAAGTAAGTAAATTTTCCACTATAAGTATCCAACTTCTTTTTAGGAACCCTTTTTGACAAACTTGTGCATGTGTTTGACCCTTAACTTCTTCTTCTACACAAATTCCACATGCAAAATTTTCCACAAAAAAAATATAATATTAAATGAAATTTCAACATAAAATCAACTCTAAACACATTTCATTCTAATCCATTAGAATAGTTTGATTATTATTTTTTACAAAATAAAAGAAAATTTGAATTTGAATTTCAATATATTTTTAAAGGAAGGACTATCTTGTATTATGTATTACATCCATCCTAATATTTATTTGATTTATAAATTTTATAATACACACCTTTTGTTAAATACGTACATTTTTAAAATATATTTATTTAATAAGTATAAATATTTAAAAATATATTGTTTGATTTAAAATATATATAAGTACAATCAAAATATATAAAATATAAAATATATAAATACAAAATCTTATAAATATTAAAAATAAGATATTTTTAAAATATTATTTTTTAAATGTTATTTTAAATTTCATAAAAATAAATTATTTTCATTGTAATGACATTTTATTTGTTTCAATAAACCAAATTTACTATTTATTTACCTTTTTAAGTAGGCCAATTTATAATTAGAATTCCTTTTTTTTTTTTTTTGTTAATTAGTTGTTCATCTTCTTCTTAATATCTTTTGTTAATACTTTTCATTGCATTTGCCATCTTTGGCTGCATACCAACCAAACTTAGCATGTGGACTGTTTCCAACATGTTTGCATCTTACAAATCTTGAGGTTGTAATATTTGATGTTATTTTCCATGGACATGTTGGAAAATAATGTCCAATATGAAAATTAGATTGCAATCCACAAAAATGGTAAATTTTTGATTTAAAATATAAGTTGAAAATTAGTTGGTGAGATTTTCAGTTTATTCGTGGGACAACAATGTCCAAATATATGTGATATAGTTTATAATTCATCCAATTAATTTTTAGATTTAAATTATTAATTTAAAACGATTAATTAAATTCATTAAGTTGGATCTTAAATTGTATAATTCAATCTTTCATGGGTGTTTTATAAGATATTATAATTTTTATGTATTAAATACGAGACATTCTTAGAGCAATTCAATCCCAAATTTAAATTGATACCGAAGTGCTATGAGTTATTGTTGATGTGAGTTCTAGTGTTAAACAATGGGATTGTATAGTTAATAACTCAAATTATGATTAAGTTAAATTAATATGTAGTTAATCCTATATATAACCCCTACCTTGCACTTACATTTTGATAACCATGATTTTTACTTATATTTTTCCTCTTAATATAATGTCCTTTTAAGCATTGTTTTCATGTTTTTCCCTTCAAACATAGGCATATAATATAGTATTTCATGCATTATCCATATTCTCATGCATCATACTCATATATTATATATTTAGCATAATTTCATACATT
>CANYBF011287553.1:0-22343 GCA_948192965.1 Dalechampia spathulata | reverse complement strand
GGGACGGGCCCGAGGCCCAATCAAGATGAAAACCCATTTGGACTATGAAGAGAGTAATTGGGCCTTGGGCCCAGAATTAGTATTTTTATTGCTTTTATTTCGGTTGGGTTGTATTAAATACCTAAATTGCCTTATTTTGTTTGTTTGTTCTTTTTATTCATTTGCTTTCTTTGGGGTGAGTTGTATTTGCCCACATTTTATTTTCTGCACTTTATGCTTTCTTTATGCTTTCTTTATGCTTTCTCTATGCTTTCTTTATGCTTTCCATAACATGTGATATGCCTCTTTGTATGCCTTATGCCATGAAAAGTATGCTAATCAAACTTAAACTTAAATGCGTGCTTAGGAGTTTTCTTTAAAATTAAACAAAGTGAACATAATAAGATGGAATACGAATAAATTTGAAATCCCGAACCCATTCTCTGAAGAAATTCAGGCCGCTTTTCAACACAGGAAGGCCCGGGTTTTATTTCCTGGTTGTCTAGTCGTTCAATTGAATTGACAAAAGCAACTAGGTGGCAACTCCATTAATAAACTCAACACGTTGTTTTCAAAATAAAAATGAGATACGCCATTGAGAGCAAGCACCACGGCATTTCACGCCGAACAGCATGCAGGGCTCCCGTGTCCGGGATGCCCTACTCTTACTTACGCCTTGAGAGTCCAGTACCACTTCGAGAATAGCTTTCTCTGCTGATGACCTCTACCCCTTCTCGGTTCGCTCTCCCGAAGACTCTGTACCTACGTTCATCAAATGATAAACGCTAAGTATAAAACTCAGTGGTGCTAGTGATCACATAACCAAGTTCACAATGCCATAAGGCCAACATAAGCATCTTTCATCAATCATATAGTCACCCTACACAGCAAAAGCATTATCATAATACCATTTACACAATATACAATGGGAATACACTTATGCTTTACATTCTTCTTCACCCTTATTTCTTACATTCACTCTTGTTTTCCTGTAATTGTGCACATTCCTTTCGCACATACTGGGTCCCTGTAGGTACCGGTACTCATCTCCCAAAGGAGGGTAATAAACTGTGTGATGCCTTTCACCCATTTCCTACTATAGGTCTCGAGACTCATCTCCCTTAGGGAGGTCATTCATCTAAATGATTCCTTAAAGGAATCCCATCATCATTGTTTAACCTAGTATGCCTAAAGCATAGCTCTGCCCTCATCACTCGCTTTCTTTTCTCTCTTTTCCTTCCTTTCTTTATCACCATGCATGCCATGGATATGTTACATGCACTTATGCTTCATACCATAATAGGATATACATCCATTCCATCATTTCATAAAGCCATATCATCATGAAGCAACAAAAAACTTCCAGTCATAGCACATCAAGCACAAGCATCAACACAACACATCAAAGCAATGATATATCAACCCAAAACCTCATGTTTAGACTTTACTTAAGTCTCAAGGCGTAGAAATAAGCCAAGGCATGACAACAAGCGCAAAACTAACATACACCTAGCACAAACCTGAAGTCAAACCACTTCTAACGTAAGCCTGTAATCCTTTCTTTATCAATCACCACGTTAAACTCCTAGTTCTCACACCTCCAAGGCCACTAAAAACTCTTCCCCTGTTAGTTATAAGGGTTTAAGAAGGTTTTAGAATGATAAGGAAGGAAGAAACTTTTAATATTTATCCATTGACTCGTCAAACTTAAGTCGCGTATGGCCGTACCAAATTCTGTACGCTCATACCGAACTAAAACTCCTGATGCCCTATTTTTGCTGTGAGCAGTGGTACGTCCATACCCCATTCGGTACGCCCGTACAACCATAATCTACCTGACAAACCCAATTTCATGCGAGCACACGTACGGCTGGACCATCTTTTGGTATGCCCGTATGGCCTCCAGGAGCCTAAGACCCCTCATCTCTCCTATCTGGCACGCCTGTACGGTGACCCGTACATCCGTACCATCACTTAAAACCCAAGTTATGTCCTACTCGAAGCCTATTCCTCCAGGTACCTACACCAAATATATTACCATACCTAATAACACTTCCAAAACAACCCTAGACGCACATAGTGGCCGTCCCTCATCCAATCAAGAAGACACGCTTCTCGATAAGGCGGCAGCATCACAAACATACATACATATATATACATTACATAGGCATACATCATAAGCCAAATTCATCAAACACATGCACCTATCCAATACCAATACACAATGACCAACACATCATCATACGTCTCAACCTACCATTCATCTAGCACATTCACAAACACATATGCAAGACTCCTAGGGTGCCTAGTGTGGATGTGACATTATCATTCCAATCTTACCAAAATCAATTTTCAATATGACTTTAACTTCATGATATTGTTTTTTATTAATAAATAAAACTATTTTTGTTTTATTAAAATTGTTTGTTTAAGTGTCTTTTAAAAAAACATTAAAATTCTAAGAGAAAAATAAGTTTTTTAAGTTAATTAATTATTATTTAATGATATTAAAATAAATTTACATCAAAAATGAAAGCTAATTTAAATAGAAATAACAAAAAAATAAGCTTATAAACATTGTGAAAACTCTAAAATTTTAAAAATAAATTTCAATTTAATTTTTGAGCTTATTTTCAGATATCAAGTAATTTCTAAGTGAACTTGATTTTTCTTATTAAAATTTTAATGATGATCCTTACAAAAACGCTTAAATAAATAATATGAATAAAAATATAAATAATGTTATTTATTGAAAATGTCAATTAGTTACAGACAGTAAATCATATCGAAAATTAATTTGAATTAAGATTAGGTAAAAAAGAGTTGAGTAATAAATTTATAATCTCATCAGCGACACGTCGTCTTTTTTTTTTTTTTTGTAAACAATAAAAGCACAGTCATCTAAGAAAAATAGATCAACCAAAACAAACTTTTTAATTTTAAATTTAAAGAAAACAGAAAAAAAGTGGAAAAGCAAGTCGAAACTAATAGAGAGAGAGAGTTCATATTGACTTGCTCTTATCATTTTCAATGAAGTTTATGATTCGTGTCTCGTAAAAATTCTTTGTATTTAGCTTCCTGTTTGATTCTGTACCTGTTAATTGAAAGCAAAGTAAGGCCGTTCTTCTGCTTCTAGAGGTATATATCTGAATGGGTTGCGCTGGATCCTCGCCTGCCAAGAGCGACAAAGGTGAGTGAGTTCTCTCCATACTTTTGTTGATTAAGTTAAATCTAAAGATTACAGCTTGAATTCTCTGTTTTCTTTTAAAATTTGTGGTTCTAGGAAAAGACGATAATGTCAAACATAATTAGATGATTTCTAGTGTTAGTTGCAATCAACTATTTTTTATTTGTTAATCTGTTTTTAGTTTTGATAAGCTCAATCTACTAATAAAATTAATGGTTAATGTATTGGCAGACCAAGTTTAAAGTATTCTTATTATTTACTTTAAATGGCGTCAAAGTTTGAAACAATCAATTGAAGTCTGTACATGTTTATTTGTTTGATGCATCTGATTGTAATGAGGAAATTTATCTCTCTACTCAAATCATGGGTTGAGAATCATAAAGATTCTGGAAAAAGAATCCCAAATCTATTGTGATGGCACATTCATTGTGGTATCAACCAACTGTAATATTGGACTCTTTTTACTTGTAATTGAGAAATGATAGATTGAATTGAAGAATCATTTAAGAATTATGATTAAACTAATGTTACATAAAGTGTTGTGTTGTGGATGGATGGCATAGTTATTCACTTCTTTAATTGACAAATTTAGGTAGTGATTGGTTTAGATGTATTCAATAAATTTTGTAGAATTTATTTGTATATCTCAACAAAGGGCTCCATTTGAATGAATTTTGAAGTTTTTATACTAAAATTAACCATTAGAATTCATCCTTGAATCAAATGAATCCTCAAAAGAATTGTTCCCAAGAATGCCCTAATATTAGTGAATGTGTTGTTTCAACCAAGCAGAGATTATAGTTTGTGTTTTCCCCTGCTCAAATCTTATGGGAAGTAAACTTCCTTATAAGGTGTAATCTCTGTAGATCACTGTGTGATTCGCTGCTGTCTGAATTCTGTATGTATATTAAAGGGTTCATCCCATGCACAATGTTTAGGATTGAGAGATTATATTGCTCTTAATGAAATAAGTTCGGTAGATATTTTGTTTGCATATGTTTTAGTCAGGATAAATCTGATGTGTTTTAATTAAGTTTCCTTTCTCTGCACTTCCATGGATTAATGGAGGATTCTGCATCTATCATGAATTTTATTTATTTGTAATTGCCATTGAATCAAAGTAGAAAATTCATTTGTTTGATTGTCTTTTTAAGTTCAAATGTTTCACTTTTTAACATCATTTCATTTTCTTCCATCTTCTTAACTTGGTTAAGGATGGTGTGCGCTTGTTCATGTGCCTAGAAGCTCATGACTTGAACTATAGTTTTATTTATATGTTTCCTCCATTCTAGACCTGTATAAATTCACCTGATGTTGCTTTTCATTATTCTAGACTATTTGTTTGTCTCCTCCTTGTCTAAGGGTAACATGCATAGTTGTTAAAGGCGCTTCTCAATTGCGAGGCATTCAAGATGAAGGGCGATTTTGAAGGAGAGAAAGAAGCTGAAATTGATATTGACAAGGAGAAAATTAATGAAGATGATGACTAGTTGGCTTGGAGATAATAATTTAGGAGTTCTTGTTAATTCCTAGCACTAGAATGCTTTATTTTAATGACTTTGACATTCCATTTTCCTTTTGTATTTAGAAAGTTTTATGATCAAGTTTTGTGAGTTTGTGTGTGTTTTCTTTTCAAAACTAAGCTTATTTTTTTTATGCACGTGCTATGTTATGTGCATTATCAGATTTATTAAATAGTGAAAATATTTTTTTGTGCCTTGTTTTGTCAAGGTGCATACCCGCCTTGTGCCTAGGCTCTAGGACCCCGTTGTCCTTGATGCACCTTGCACCGTTTACAACTATGATTATACAACTTGGTTACTGAGATTAGATGCAAAAATATTACCAAGCGTCCAAAAGGAAGCAGCTAAAAAGGCCAGATGAAACAATAATATCAATTCTGGATAAGCTTTTTATTGTTTTGTAGCCAATATAATTTTTCTGCCTAAATTGTACATACTTTGTAACCTTGGCATTTTCCCTATTCTAGCAACCGGATTAACTTTTTTGAATTATCTCAGGGGCTGTGAAAAAGATTCGGAAGCCAAAACCTTGGAAGCATCCTCAACCCATAACAAAGTCTCAGCTTGTACAGTTACGTGATGAATTTTGGGATACTGCTCCTCACTATGGTGGAAGGAAAGGTAGTTTTCCTTGGAACTCTTAACTCTTGTGACTTGCTATACTACTTTATGGCAACTAAGCCTGATTAGAAAGTTTTTGTGATATGAGCATGATAATAAATAATTAGATTTGACAACGAGAATAATATGATAGTCTTGTCTTGAATGTGGACATCTTCTTGAAAATAAGAAAAATGAGTGATTTTGAAATAACAGAAGCTGAGACTTATTATAAATAAATGCAGGTTCAAAATATGCGGACACATTTTAAATGGACAAGAATTGAAAATGCTGCTACATTATGTTGGCTGACCGTGCTTTTAGATTCCTTTAAATAATTGGATCCAGAGAACTGTGATTGAACTCGGTGAAATTAATGGCAGGCTACTGCCAAATTCTCTCTATATTGGTACTGTCATAACTGCTTTAAAATTGTTTGGAGTGTAGCATCTATGAACAAATTTCATGATCTGAAGTGCTCGACTTTTCTTAATTACTGCTTGAATAATCTAAGTCTGTAAATAGTGATGAGCAAATTGGTTTCACATTTTGTCATCAAAATGGTGCAATTAGTACTGAATTTTGACCAGTGTGGTTGATACGATAGAGCAGCGTGCACTACAACTAGGATTCTGGGACATAGATATAAGGCACAGATCTCAAGTGTTTACCTACCTAAGCTCGATTTGTTTTCAATTTCTCAAATCAACTGCTTCCTCCTGCCTTTCATGCCTATGTTTTATGTGAAGTCAAAGATGTGTGCAGTTGAAATTTCATGGTAATATCAAATAATCTTACGTAAAAGCATTTCTATGGAAGTGGAGTGTGTATCTTTAGTTTGTTTTTTGATTTTCATTCACGTTCAATTGCACAAAATATAAATATGATATTCTTCTGTGTGCAGAGATCTGGGATGCTCTTCGAGCGGCTGCGGAAGCTGACCTGAGCCTTGCACAGGCTATTGTCGACAGTGCTGGTGTCATTGTTCAAAATGCTGATTTGACAGTATGCTATGATGAAAGAGGTACGGAATCCTGCTACGTTCTTAGATATATTTGTTTCTGGACTCTATCCTGATCTTTCCAAGGAAAATCCCGGAGCATGCTGGTTACTTTCAGCATATAATATCCAGTAATTGCACTTACTGATATGGTGTTTACATTATCTGGCAGTTTCGATGCCTTGCACGCTAAAAGTGCCTGGTTTTGCTTCAGTCGGAGTAATGCTTTTTATGATGTGCGTCTCTAATGTGTTCTAAATGCGGTTTGCAGGTGCAAAATATGAACTGCCAAAGTATGTTTTGAGTGAACCAACCAATCTAGTCAGGGACGGTTGAGAGACAAGGCGACCAACTATGAATATTTGTGCACAGATTGAATGTACATCATGTATATTACCTTCCATCTTTACCTATTATAAATGAGTTCATTTTGTGCATTTGCAAATTGGGACTTCTCTTTTGCTGTAAAACTCTCGACTACTGAACAAAAACCGGACAATAATTGTTTAGTTTAGTGAAAAGGTCTCAAATGTAGTGCCATAATTATCTCAAGTTTAAGCAAATGGATTCTCTTTCACCAATTACAGGTTTCAATGATCTTTCATTACAATAAACTCCTACCAGTCATTTTAATTTTACACGTGGATTAAACTTAACAAATAACTAGTTTTACCGTACGTATTTCAAAATTATGGTATTGTATTAAATCCACAAAAATATAACTGGCAAACTGTTACTTTTAACCATTAACCACCAGAATAGTATTTAAAGGAAAAATGAGGCGCCTTTAAGATACGAGAGAAAAAACCATCTTTCTAAAGATGGAACTATATTACAATACGAAAATTGACAGGTGTCAAAATTTCCAAAATCTGATTCGATTTTTGATTCTATTTTAAAATCTTTCTACCTTTCATTGGTGGAGAAGTGAATAATAACATTTGGAAAATTTGGAAGAAAAATCATCAAAAAAATAATTTGGATTACGGATTTTACATAAGCATTGAACTTAGTTTTAACATGAACAACGAGCATCCTAAAACTAGCAGATTCCGTCAACACCCCTAAAAGCCTAAAACACAGACAAAATGCTATATTTACATTTTGAAGTGTACAATTTTTCAAACCCTCTTGAAGAATGACAGAATATTGCCTTGTTTAGGGTCCTTAAGTGCTCCCTTCTTGTTCCCTGCTTTGTTTCCTTGATTAGGAAACACATTTCCCGCCGCCGGTGATTTCTTAGCCGCAACTGCAGGTGCCCTGAATTTGGTTCCAAATTCAGCGGTTAGTTCACTTGTTAAAAAGCTAAAATTTACATAAACGACCGGTGTCTGTCAATCATTAGAATCAAGCGCATGCCGATATGTATGATTTTCACATTTTAAGAGATCAGAATAAGCATTTTGTTTTATGGTATCGGTTTCATAATTACAACCGGAAAGTTTCACAGAATGAATAAAACTATAAGGTAGGGTTTGATATGTGGAATCATTTACAAACGTTAAGCAATTATGTTCAACTTGAAAGGAATTTCAAAGTTTTTAACTAAGATCATCCATGAGAGTCCATTTACAAATGAATATTCAATTTGCAAATGAAACGAATTCCTAAAAATAACTGAACCAAATACAACCTATGAATAAAACTAAATCAATACCTTGATGGCAACATTATCAGCCAATTCTAACTTTCATGCATAATTCTAAGCATAGAAACAAGCATATGGCAGGATCTGAAATTGTCTCAGTATCAAAAATTAAAATTAATACGGCCATCCGAAGCCCTAGTCTTTTCTTCTTTCTTTCAGCGGCATCTAAGTTGCAAAACAAACCTTGAAACTTGGTGCAAATTAAGAGATTTTTTCCATATTTAGGGTAAGCAATAGAACTGTTGACAGTTGCGCAAAGGATTATGTTTAAGCAGTAGCTCTCATGGTTAATAGAATATCAATTAGAGGAAAAAGATTTATTTAATTGAAATAAAAGTCCTATCCATTTCTATTTGTAAAAAATTCATTTCCTGAATACCTTGAGCAATTTAGCATCTCCACCTATCTATCAACATGTAAAATTGATTTCATACTACTTTAAAGCATGCAATGATATAGACTTTGCATTACTGCTGTCAGCTAAATCATGCTTAGAGTAGACATTTTTATGCTGCTAGTAATATTTCTGACCTGTTGGTGACAGTATTGATGATTGTATTATCTTCAGCTTTTATTGCATTACTGCCAGCTGTCTCCGTTGCACCATTGTTAGTTTTATTCATTTCTGTATCTTCCCCTTCCCATACAACCTCATTCACTACAGCAGGGAAAGAAAATGTATTAATATGCACTGGAAAGAGGCACAACAAATGAGCACCGCCAAAAAAAATCTGAATAAGGTACTTGTAAGTCTCTCAGGATGCACAATTCTAGTATAGTTTCCGAATTAAAGAATTTGCAAATTTATGTATCAGTATAAATGACCAGAAATTCAAAATGGAATAAAAGAGAAGTCATTAAAAATAACTCCTGTAAACTATAAGGGATCCAATTGAAGCTGCTGAGCTTTTTAACTGTTGAAAATATAAGACTACATATTTAGAATGATAATTATGGAACAATATATATAGACATTGTTTCTACTTGATAAGGAACCTAATTCCTCTAATTAGGATTCCTAGCATAAAGCCTAATTAAGATTCCAATAATTAAGCTTAATTAGGATCCCTTATGATTAATCCTTAGTAGGAAAGAAAAATATCCTACAAAATAGGAATATGAAATAATACAAAATGTCAAAGTTTTTACAAAGGTTAGAACTTAGAAACTCATCATATCACCAAGGCACTAACGTAGTAGAAATGCACTAATCATAGTTACTAAAGGCACACGGCACCTTAAGGCATAAAAGGTTTGGGAACCGAGGCGTAAGGCACAGGAGTGAAATGAGCTACAAAAATTATTAAAATCAGAGATCAAACTTCAAAATATTGGACATCTAAATTTATGTATAAGATTATTAGCTATGTTAAAATAAATATGATATATCACTAATGTTCTTGAAAGAAAAATTTACTAAATAACAAATTCTTAGAACATGTATTGACAAAACCATAATGATACAAAATATGATAATCTTATTACAATTTTCAAAAAATGCATCACGGACGAATTTCATAAAGCATCACCATTAATAACAGCAAAAACATGGAATAACAGAAACAAAAAGAAAGTTAGGATTGGACATGCTTGATAGAGCTTGTTACAATGTTCAAACCTATATTTCATTAATAAAACAAACAAAAATATTTTTTCTTCAATCTTCTTCTTAATATGTTTATTTTTTCTATAAGTCAGTATATGTTTTTCCTATTGTAATAAAAAATACAAAAAATTTTGTTTAATTTCTCTAAGCATGCCTTTTTACACCTCAAATTTGATCAAGACACATGCTTTAGCCCCTATGCATCTGCCTGATTGAAATCACACACCTTAAAGGGTTTGAGGCTCAAAGACTTGCATCTTAACAATTAGGGCACTAGTCGAATCATTGTTCAAATGAAAAGTACTACAAGCCAAGTCATGTCATCAAAGACTTTCTAGCAATTAAAAAAGCGCAGTTAAGTATTGAAGTACCTTCTCTACCACGCTCATCAATGTGGGTCCTCAACACTTTCCTCCTTTTGGGTGAATTAGAAGCAGCATTGGAAACTGTATCTGCCTTGTTATAATCACCAGTAATATGGTTATGCAACTTCTCTTTAGAGGAATCTTTAGAATTGATGCTCTTGCTGGAAACAGAAGAGTTTTCGCCTAGAAATTTATCAGGTGCTTGATTAGATGACTTTTCTTCCTTGACTTCCAGTTTATATTCATTGTGGCCATTAGTATTGGGTTTCTTGGAAAACGAAGTTCTAATTGGAGGATCAGGTGATGCTAGACTAATTGTATCTTCATACTCATCATCTGAGTAATCTAAAATTACCCTCCTTTTTTTAGCACCTTCACCATTCGAAATGAGCTTAACCTTGACATTTCTGGCCTCATCATCACTGCTCTGATCTTCTATTGCTTCACCAGCACAAATTTGAGCTTCTGCACTAGCTAATAACATGAATGAACCAGCTCCAAGTTAGCCAATAAAACAGATCTTTATGCATTATGAAAGTGAACCATTATATAGGCAATTTAATCTAAAAGCTGCTGGATTTTATCTTGAGATCATCATGATTCTATGATCACTTTCACAAAAAAGATCAAACAGCTTTGCTGCATTTTAATTTACTTTGACTTGATCCCTCTGAAATCCACATGAGAAAAATAATATAACATTCCACTGATTTTTGAAAGCATTCCAAAATAAAGGTTTTTTCAGTTTGATTTTAGGTCTCCCATCCTTTCGTTTGGCAATATGCTGAGATAAATATCATGTAAGATTTTAGGCGGAGCTCGGATTGAATTTTCAACCAATCATGAAAGAGTACCCTAAGCATACAATATAAAATAGAATATGACCTAATTTTGACTAATTAAAGTCTAGTAATGATGATGAAAAAAATAAAATAAGAAGTTTTGGGACCATTTATGAAAGGGTTATGCACCTTAGAAAAATCATTCATTTCAGACATAACACTCCGGTGCATGCTATTTGAAGAACGCTTCTTTCATCTCTTGACACATTTGTCATTTAAATTCTTGTTACTTGGAACAAAAAGAATGCCCAGACTTAACTCTTTGTTTAAATCACGGTGATTAAAACATTGCAAAAACATTTTTATAAAAACATGTGATAGTGATTGGATAACGTAGGATACTAGTAGGCCAAAAAGAAACAGATCAATACTGATAAATGACATCTAAAGCGACTTAAATACTGTATTTTTACTAGGGACTAAAGAAAGAATTTTCATAACAGAAACTAGAGTATTTTACTCAAAGAAAAGTACAGTTTTAGGAACAAAAGATAACCAACCAGTAGGCTTTGAAGAGTGGTTCTTCTCTGCAGATGTGAGTTTTGACTTTCCTGATGCACGACCCCAGAGACTT
Organism: Dalechampia spathulata; assembly: GCA_948192965.1. NCBI lineage: Eukaryota > Viridiplantae > Streptophyta > Magnoliopsida > Malpighiales > Euphorbiaceae > Dalechampia > Dalechampia spathulata. The sequence continues at coordinate 11,019 of CANYBF011287553.1, read as the reverse complement.
GCCAATGAACTAGAACTTTTATCACCCTGCCCTTTCTTTTCATTACTGGGCATGAAAGAGATTTTTTCCCCATGTATTGCAGGATTGGGGTATTGATCTTCTGTCCCTGGACTTTCAGATTTGATATCTTTCACTAAAATGATAGATTGCTTACTGGTTACTGGACCTGATTGCTCAACTTTATTTTGCAGAGGCGGAGACTTGATGATTTCAGGCACAGAACGATTTTTTACTGGCCCCGAGATACCTGCACTCTTAGGCTGTGGAGTTGCATTGTTTATAGGAATTTCAGCAACATTGCGTTTAGCAAAAGGATTAAGAATCCCACAGAACCTGATAGGAGAAAATAAACACTTGAAGCATCATACTTTGACATAACTGTATATATACAAGATACAAGTGCACCTTTTTTGTTTCTAAAAATATGCTTGACTTCACATCGAAAGTCAAGAACAGTGCAAATAGCAAATCAGAATGCATATATGTATGCAAATAGAAAATCAGAATGCATACATGTACTTCCCTCAACCATCCCAAACAAAAATGTCAATTTATGTTCGTAAAAAACGAACAAAAAATAGTTTGTACTTTGTCAAGTAGGTGAGAAAGGTGTAGCAAGAATTGGTTTCTTTCAGTCACAGACATGTTTGACCACTATTAGGTTAACAAATTTTCATATTTAACTAGGGCAAGTTACAATCAGACAGCATTAATTTTCAAGGTAAAAAACATATAGCATCAACTTCAGAAAATCACTTAGCCAGACACCTTAAATGTCCTATAGTTGGAAGGGGAAACATGCAATTTTACATATAATATACATTTTCTAGTTTCATATATGACTATTTAAACATCTAAACCATCATACTTTTAAAATGCATGATCTCCACTACAAAAGGTTTTAATGATCTTAAATAAGCATTTATTCTCACATTTTATCAATCATTAATAATTAAAAGCAAGTGAGACAGCTAAGCACAGTTGACATAACAACAAAAAAATTTTTAAAAAGATTAATAGTCTATCTTTTAGTCTAAACAGGCCAAATTTATTTGACGCTAATCTAAACATACATGTTCAGTTTAGCTGACATGATAATAAAGATCCTAACATGAAATAGATACAGTACAGAAAAGACATGACTGGCCTGTTATCTCTTAAACAATTATCAACTGCAGATGGCTGCTTGAAGAGCTCTTCTGTTTGTACAAATTCGTCATTCCAAAGTGCAGCAGAATCCTTTGGGATAGCAGCTTGTACACTATAGACATGAACTGAGCAACTGCCATCAAATTCCTTTTTAGCCTCTGGCAAAAAAACAAAAATTGATGAATTACAGTGTGGATATGAATTGAACAATTTCCATGGTATATCAAATCATCACTATTCTTGTTTTGGACAGAAATTAAAATGCCCTTTGAATGTCAGCATAGCTCTGTTGTACGGAGAGCAGCTCTTACAATATTTGGATGCCTTATAATCAGAATATTCTTCAGAAAAAGCTTACCTATCCTGATCAGATCTTTTATCAAGTGAACGACACTACCATGTTGTGTTTCTTTGCTTATAGAGATTGTTCTCCTATGAATCATCCTGCTAATACAGTTTAGGTGTAACTGGGGAGCATTCTTTTTTTTTTTTTTGATTCTTTTATTCTGTTCTTTGTTTTCAGTTGGGTTAGTTCTTGGTGGTTAGTTTTTGTTCTGTTGTTTTGACATGGTAAAATTGGCTGTTTTTTAGCAATTTTCAGTGCTTTTTGGCTTTCAACCGAAAAATTGCACCAACAACATATAAATATTTAGCCAGCAGATTACATAGATGAGAAATTAATGTTACTTTCCTAACCTGTTAAACATGTGAAACATCAAGTGACCATCACAAATAGCCATGATCCTATAGCATCGATCTTAAATCCAAATAGTTAAGCATTCAAACTTGACACTCTATCAAAAAAAAAAAGTCGTAGTATCATAACCAAAAAGTCCTACAACTGCCTTCTAAAGATTTGTAGCAGTTTGTTAGCATAACACCACAAAAAGTACCATATCCTAATCGAGAGAGATAAGAAAATAAATGCTAACAAAGAAAGGAGATTGAAAATTCAATGTGTGCATTATGTGCATCAAGAATTTAACAAATTGCTTACGTGAGTGCAATAAAATGTGGCTAACTCACCACCTCACCACATAATCATTCCAGAGATAGTTTGCGATGTGCAAGTAGGGGAGCGAGAATGAAAGACTAGAGGGTGCAATATCATGTTAACTAGGTAAGAAGTTCATCTCTCTTATGATGCTCCACCTGCGTTAAATCTTTATACATCTGTGCATGAAAAGCAGCATAGATGAAAGGCAGTATCTGAGAAGAAGCAAAAATGACTTCCCCAGTGATGCTCCCCAGTTAGCTCCATCATCGAGGGTGTTCCCCATTGTTATAATTGAAAGTCATGTTATCAATCCTAGATTAGTTTCTCTCCAACACAGACCCACACTATGACAAGAGATGATAAAAGCACAATATCATGAAATCAATCGATAATCTAATGGACAATCTACCTTCAAGCTCAGATCCCAAAACAAGTCTTATATGGTAATTTTGAGGATTGTTCTTCAACCAGCCAGACAAGGCATATACTACTTCAAGGCCACTTTTATGTTTCTCAGCGAACTCTTGGAGCAATCTATAAAAACACCATCCATTTGTTGGACAGAATACAATAAGTGAAGTAAACGAACAGGGACAAAAACGAAAACAACCACGACAAGCTCCTCGAAAGGGTACCTCTTTGCAACATTTGATGACACCAGGAAATTGCGACTCAGCCACTTGTAAGACACCTGAAAAACGACGTCCCCTTAATCCAAATTGTCGACAAGAATTCCTCTTAGATTTTAATTGATAAAAAATTTCAAATGTCTGAAGTTCAGACTCAGCTAATTGATGTGAAACAAATAAAAGTATTTAAGTCAAAAATGAAGCAGGCTTATATCTAATCGTACAAAATTGAATCAACTAATCCGGTGGTTAAAATGCTACTTACAGTTGACAACTACATCCTGTAGCAAGCTAAACACAGGATCAGTAAATTCAATTAAAGGCCATCCCAGAAAAGTGCAACTCACGCAAAAGGATCAGTATAAAAAGAAAATGAGATTGAAAGCAAAAGGATTTCGTTGACGTTTATGACAATGTCATATCAAAATGATAGCCAAGTAGTAGAGAACGGGATTAAAATAAGAAGAGAGAGGGAAAAATGAAAAGGTTACCACTTCAAGTTTATCAGAGACAAGAGATTCGATCTCTTGAAGAATGCCTAGGGTTTCCATTTGGGATATTCTTATCTTGATCTTCTATTTTTAGGATCAAAAAGGGAAAAATGTAAAGTAGAAGCCGAAAATTAATTATAGAAGTGAATTGGATGAGAGCAGAGTCCGTTTTATGTTTTCCCTCTGTACACATTTATTCTTTTCCCGCCATTCTCCCTCTCTCTCGCCCGTTTAGGTTTAGCGGCATTGTGTTTTCATGACTCCTTTTTGGGTGAGGAGCGTCCACCTGTTAAATCCAACCAAATCAAATTTATTATTTAGTAAAATTAAATTACTTATTTTGATGCATCTCTTTTTTGGTTTTCCAGTTTAAAATTTATATTATTAAAAATTAAATTAATCCAAATAATTTTTGTATTTTTCATTAAGCCTTACTTCAGCCTGCTCACATGCTACTTATGAGAATGTTGGATAAACAATAACTTTTATTAATTAAAAGGAGTGAAAATAGTGTTCGCTTCCATAAATATTTTTATTTAATTTAAATTAATATTAAAATATTTAGACAAAAATCATTCATAAAAATTTATTTGTAAATAAAATTAAGTTTAGCCCTCTTGTTATACTTTTATTCTACCTTAAATATTTTTATGTTTTTTTTACCACATTCTTAATATTTCTTAATTAGTACATCATAATTAAACTTAATTAAAATTTTATATTTTTGATATATTTATGTTGTGCATATATATATAATTGAAATATACAAATTCTTCCTTCATGATTAATTGCATTTGAATTCATTGTATCTTTGTTATTCATAACTAAATAGATACTAAAATGTAAAGAAAATTTTCGTAAAATGTATTAAAAATTATTTTTCTATTTTCAATAGAGATTAATCAAATTGATGAAGGAGCATTGAAAATTAAGAAAAATAAATATCTATCTTTTTCATCATATACTTTATTGTTGATAATATCTAATATTAATAATGAATTAAATTATAATACAAGTATAGGGTGATTGACTATTTTAAGGTAAATAAAAAGGAAAATTCCCCTTTTAGTGTAGAAACTTAAAAAATTTACAAGTTTGGGGTATTTTGAAAAGTCAAAAAAGAACAATTTCTTGATATTTACAAAATTGGCCCAGTCTTCTAAAATCTTGACAAATAAGTCTAAAATTAAAATTAGAATTTTAATTTGAAGAATTATTAATCAATTGATTAATTGGTAGAACTATCGAGAGCTCGAAATCAAATAGTCCTTCGAAATTAGGACTGACAAATTTTGGAAATATCCAAAATGAAGTAAATCAACTCCTAGAAAAATTTCATGGAGTCAAAATAAAATCACCAAAAGAAAGAAAACATTTAACGAAATGGTGGATGAAAGACTATATGCAATTGATAGAGAAAAAGTTTTTGAAAAAACTAGTGGGAACCATAACAGAATAAAGAAAAATTAAGAAAAGAAAAAATGGTCCTATACATAAAAGATCCCAAGGTAAAATTGGCTAATTTAGATAATTCAAATTTAGCTCAGGATCTTAGAAAGTCATTAGGATTGTTAGAAGAAGCTCTTATTCATATAGATGATATAACTTTTAATGAGCTGATATCTATGAAAAAAGCAATATACCGGCCTAATTATCCTCACACAACAAAATAATAATTTATTCCAAGGAATAATCCGTTAAGATCGGTGATCAGTCCTGCGGCCTTTTTAAATTTGGATTGTGAAGAACATCCATCAGAAAGGCTTGATGAATGGATAATCATGATCAAATTTACAATTAAATCTAATGAATATACTCCTCAAGGCGCTTACAAATTATGTACAGCAACCATGGTAGGAAATTTATAAAAATATTGGAACTCTTTAAAAACTCATACCTCAATTAAAGATGAGATTGCTAAGGAGACAATAACATATGTTGTGCTAACCATAATTGTAGATGCCTTAAAAAGAGAATTTTATAGTTTTTCATTGTCAGTAGAGTCATTAGAAAAAGAACAATCTTTAATGGTTCTAATGAAACTACAAATCTGTGACATGTGTTATTTTAATAAATTTGCATGTGAATTTCAAAAATGTTATTATAACTTAGATTTTGCAGTACAAAATTACATGTCATAAATGTTTTTTGCTAAATTGTCAGAACCCTTGCCAGAAATAGCAAAAATGGCTTTTTAACTTCTCTTAAATAAAGACAAAGTAGTAGATGGTTTAAGAGGAAGAATACAAGCAGTTGAGTATACGATGAGAAAAGCATGTATTGAACTTCAAGTAAGGTAAGATGCCAAACGTCTTCCTTACTTAAATAAAAGTTGTTGTTCTAAGATTGACTATATACTTGGAAGATATGGATGTCCTTCAGGTTCAAAAAAAATCTAAGAAAAGATATTCTTCAAAGAGAAAGTTTAAAGGATATAAGAAGCGAAGGATATCTAGATCTGATAGAGAAGTAAAAAGAAAATCTAATAAACCTTCTAGGTTCATTAGAAATAGGACAAACCTTAAGGACAAAGATAGAATAGAAGCGTTGAAAAGAAAACATGGTAGAGAACCTAAATGTCCAAAAAGAAAACGTCTAAGTAACTGTAAATGTTGTTGGATTTGTGGATCAAAAAACCACAAGGCAAATACATGTCCTTAAAAGAAAAATAGGAGGGAAAATCTACAATAAATATTTTTTGAAAAAGAAAACTTGATCTATGAACTAATAGATGAATTAACTGATTTAGATTCAAAAATAGATTATATTTATGAAGTAATATCTGAATATGAATCTGATAGTAAAGAATCTAATTTATGGACAGTTGAAATCTTCTTGATGACAAATGAAGAAATGCCTATAGATGAAGAGTTAATCCCTTCGGATCATACTCTGGTACATGAAGAATCATTCCAATACGAAGATCCATCCAAAAGTTGTTTAGAATGGAAATTGCCTAAGGTAGATATCAATTCAATCTATAACAAATCTAGATTCAATATCAGGTCAATAATCAATATCTCATAAGCTAAATCAACAACTCAGGTTTCTAGTACAGAACTAGAAACGTTGGACGTTTCCTTAATTAACCAAACCAAGATAAATGAAATGGTTAATAAGGTAAAAGGCGAATATAATTACATTCACATAGGACTAGTTCAAGTAGGTTTAATACCTTTATTTAACCTACCAGTAGATAGTCTTGTGATAGCAGCTATATTGGATAAAAGATGGAAACAATTTAAGGATCAGCTGATATCAGGTGTTTAGACTAATTTAGCTATTGGCCCAGTCTGGTTTCAAAGCTATCCAAATTACTTGATGGCTTTAAACGATAAAACTTTGGGAAATTCATTAACTTTGAAAATTAAGTCTCATAAGATGGATAGAATGAATTCTCAGGTTAAATATTTAGCGTATCACACTAGGATTATTTTTAGGTTAATAAATTCAACAAATCCCAAAGTAAGAAACATTTCTAAGATAACATAATTGTTTGAGGAAGGTTCAGATAACTATAAAAAGTTTAATAGAAAAGAAATCAATCCTATAGAACTTAATTGGCCTAAAACTTAGGTACTGTTAGAACCCGTTGAATCTTCAAAAGCTATAAGCTCTTCTCAAATCACACAAAGAGGGAAAGATATAATTCTTAACCTGGAAGAATCTATTAGAAATTTAATAATCTCTGATCCTTATTTAAGAAGATTATTGATATCCAAATCATTTAGAAGTTTACCTTGGACTTCTATTGATAGAATGTCTCCTCAAAGATCGATTGATCATTCTAGGCAAGTTGAGTCTAAAACATCTTCTGTAGATGAAGAACCTTTAATAAGAAGACCTAGATGACAAGTCCAGGAAGGAACATTTAGAGTCTCTAAAGAAGCCCAAACATCTAGAAAGATAATAGGCTATAAAGATATTAGTCTACCTATCTTTATAAACAAAGATGAGAGTCAGGAAAGTATTAGGATGATTAATCATTCAATTTATGTTCCTGAGGTTGTTAAGCAATTAGAAATAATTTCTTAATAACGTACCATTCCATTTAAGGAACTATGGAACATGGTTTCATCAAATCCCTTGGCATCTCATAAATTGTATAACCTTGAAAAGATAAGCTATAGTTCATATATAGAACTATCATTTCAGTTTGAAGGTGATTATAGTTATAAGTTAGATGCATTACTAGATATGGGGTGATGACATTCTCCCGAACGACAGTAGTTTTATTTACTACTTTACTGCAAGCATATAGGTGATTGTAGTAAGATATCGATCCCATGAGGATTAATGGCCTATCCATCACTACTTGGATTTCCAATCTGTTTAAGCCACTGTAATAGTTTGGTGTTTGGAAATGATCAATTACAATTGTAAGTAAAGAAAAAAAATGGAGTCAATGGTGAAAAGATGAAATAAAAGTAAGAAGCGTAGGAATTGAAATCTTAATTACCAAGCTGAAATAACAGTTATGTACTCATTGCCACCCAAGATATTCGAAAGCATCAATCCCCTTCTCTCAAGGTGAAACCAACTAGATTTCATTCTAATCTCAGAATCACTTTTTCGATCTATTTTCCTCAATCAGAGAAACCATTAAGCAATCATATAAGAGCTAGGAACATATGGATCTCTCATACACATCTACCTAACTTGAATGAATAAGCATTCTATAATTTAACTCTCGTTGTAATTACAAAGCATAAGAAATCGTTTAGAAAGCTAATCTTTAGAATTGAACATCTCTCAACGTTCAAGCATTCTATAATCCAACTCTCGTTGCAATCATAAAGCAGAGATTTCATTTCTAAAACCAATCTTTAAAATTAAACATTCATAGCAATCTTAAGCAAACATAATCAGTTATCCTAGCTAAGGATTTCAAAAATCAAATCTTACTATAGAGTACTTAACCACTCATGGCTTACAAGAAACACAAGAAAAGATGAAGAAAATAAAGAAGAATAAACTCCAATAGAGAATAGTGCTAATTGCAGTGCCAATCCCCAGATGGGAATAATCTCTCTCTCCTCTACATGTCTTAGCCTCCCTTTGCTGCCTCCTTTTTTCTTTGAGTGGAGATCCTATATCCTTATCTTTAATTTGTTTGTATCTTTGCTCATCTTGTGGATTCCATTGCTCATGAGATTTCCTTTAAGGCTTTTTGTTTTTGTTCCCCTCATGGATCCTATTTTCCCCACTCAATCTTTTATAAAAATCATGCTTTAAATGGCCAATTATTAAGAAGTCACGATCGTGACTTGCTGGTTTGGTGGTCTTTGGGCTCTTCATGCTTCTGTCATGATCATAACAAACACTTAGGCTCTTCTCCCTTTGGTATAGCTTTTATCACCATCGTGACTTGCTCAAAAGTGTCCCTCCTTGCTTTTAGCTTCTGTTACGATCGCGACTTTGAATGCCACGGTCGTGATTTGACTCTTCAAGCCCTAAAATGCTTCATTTCTTCTCGAATGCTTCCATAACGCTACACACTCAACAAACTCATCAAATTCTACTAAATCAAAGTAAAATCATCATAAATTAACATCAAAAACTACTAAAGACTACTAAAACAATCATGCAAGTTGACATACATCACGAGGGTAACTATCAGTAATGCTAGACCTAACGCATTACTTGATAAAAGGTGGAAACCTTTATCAAAACCCACAGTATTAAGAATGACAAGAGGAGAAATTAATATGGTTACACAATATGCATTAGAAGTTCCTGTCATTATAAAAGGAAAAAGTTTTATCATTAAAAAACTTTTAGCTTTCCTTGATCTAGAAGTAGATCTCATTCTAGGAAATTCCTTCTTAAGAGGACAACCTTAAAATTATCCTTTTTTCAAGATATAAATCATATAATCTTAGTAGGTCATACAATTCCCATGTTACAAACTCTAAAATCTAAATTAAAATTTGATTTTTATCCTATCTCGATATCTAATCTTTGTGGGTCCTATCCTTATGAACAAGCATTCAAAGTGCATGCCCCGCATGGTGAGCATTGGATAGAAGAGTTATTTAACCTAGAAAACTCATACAAAGAATCTAAGGAAACTAGTTTAGATGATACCAATTGGTATACAAATTTGTGTCAATCATAAGGTACGATAAATTATATTGTACGAAGTATGCAACCACTTGAAGCTAAATGGAAGAAATTCCTCATTAAGCTTGATAATAATTTTAGTAAAGATCCACTAAAATTATAGGTTCTAAATGGTATAAAATCCAAGTTAGAACTGAGAAATTTTGAAACTATCATCAGAGCTAAAAATATCATCTACACAGAAGAAATGATAGAGGAATTTGAAAAACAGATTCCTGAGTTACTAGAAAAAGGTTTAACTAGAAATAGTCTAAGTCAACATTCTAGCCCAACCTTTATGGTCATAAATCATGCAGAAAAAGTTAGAGGAAAGGCATGAATGGTCATAGATTATAGACAAGTAAACTAGGCAACTAAAGATGATGGTTACAAAATTCCTACAGTTGGAGATATAATAGATAAGATAAGTCTTAAACAACCCTCTATTTTTTCAAAGTTTGATTTAAAGAGTGGGTACTGCCAGATTAAAATGGAAGAAGAATATATTTCTATCATAGCATTTTATGCTCCACAGGGAATGTATGAATGGTTGGTAATGGATTAAAAAATGCCCTAGGTATTTTTCAATATAAAATGGATAATGCATTTAAGGCATTAAAAAGATTTTGTGTGGGCTATTTAGACGATGTGTTAGTCTTTAGTCAAAATGAGGAAGAATATATGAGTTATTTAAAACAAGTGACTGAGGCATTTAAATAAGAAGGAATGATTCTATCTGAAAGAAAGATAGAATGATTCAAAGAATGAATTAAGTTTTTAAGAATAGAAATTTCTAAAGGAAAAGTATGGTTGCAAAGCCATATTTCTACAAAAATTTCTATGTTTCCTGATAAATTAGAGGATAGAAAGCAAGTACAAAGATTTTATGGTCTTGTTAACTATGCTCAAAAATTTATAAAAGATCTATCCAAGTACCTTGGGAAAATATCAAACAAAACGTTAGATAAAAATCCTTGGTATTGGGAAGATGAAGACACTTAAGCTATTATCATGGTAAAAGAAAAATGAAAAATTTACCTTATTTAAATTTACCATAAGATAAAGATGAGTTAATCTTGGAGACAGATGCTTCAGAGAATTAATGGGGAGTAGTTCTTAAAATTAAAGGAAAAAAACCAGAAAAAATATGTAAGTATTATTCTGGAACTTTTAAGGGATCAAAAATGAATTATCCAATTCATGAAAAAGAAGTGTTAGCTGCTAAAAATGGTATGAAAACATTTTACATTTTCTTAGCTCCTAAAAAGTTTATGTTAAGAATAGATTCAACATATGTAAAACATTTCATGAATCTAAACTTCAAAGAAGCTAGGCAAACTAGACTCTTAAGGTTGCAAGAATGGTTTAGTTATTACAGATTTGATATTGAATATATTCCTTCAAATAAAAATCTAATAGTTGATTCTCTTTCTTGTGAATCATCTAATTTTATAGAAGATGGATCCTGCTATAAAAAATAAATTATGCTAGACGTGCAAGAGGTAAGGATATGTTAGTGTATGCTTAGAGCATCATGTGTATTTGTACTATACGTTTTTCATTAATAAAGGCATTATTCATTATATAGTACAATGTTTTGAATAAACTTGTTTTACTTGGAGTATTAAACTATATATTGAAGTCCATGATA